>JAJQKJ010000624.1:0-147434 GCA_029574335.1 Rana kukunoris
AAACCGCTGGCAACAAAGGTGAAGTCTACACCCCATAAGTTAAAATGTTCCAAATTTCGGATTCCCACAGTGTATATCTTTTGTTTCGAGGGTGCCACCAATATTTTTCAGATTTGCCCTCTTGGCATGGAGATCACCAGAGCTTCACAGGTTGCCACTGGAGTCCTCTTCCACTCCTCCATGACGACATCACGGAGCTAGTGGATATTAGAGACCTTGCGCTTCTCCACCTTCAGTTTGAGGATGCCCCACAAATGCTCAATAGGGTTTAGGTCTGGAGACATGCTTGGCCAGTCCATCAGCTTTACCTTCAGCTTCTTTAACAAGGCAGTGGTCATCTTGGAGGCGTGTTTGAGGTCGTTATGTTGGAATACTGCCCTGCTGCCCAGTCTCCAAAGGGAGGAGATCATGCTCTGCTTTAGTATGTCACAGTACATGTTGCCATTCATGGTTCCCTCAATGAACTGTAGCTCCCCAGTGCTGGCAGCACTCATTCAGCCCCAGACCATGACACTCCCACCACCATGCTTGACTGTAGGCAAGACAAACTTGTTTTTTGTACTCTTGCCTGGTTGCTGGTTGCGCCACACATCTGAAACAAATAAGTTTATCTTGGTCTCATCAGACCACAGGACATGGTTCCAGTAATCCATGTCCTTATTCTGCTTGTCTTCAGCAAACTGTGGGATTTCTTGTGCATCATCTTTAAATGGTCTGAGCACTGACAGGCTGACCCCCCACCCCTTAAATCTCTGTAGCAAAGCTGGCAGCATTAATATGTCTATTTCCCAAAGACAACCTCTGGATATGATGCTGAGCACGTGCACGCAACTTATTTGGTTGACCATGGCAAGGCCTGTTCTGAGTGGAACCTGTCCTGTTAAACCGCAGTATGGTCTTGGCCACCGTGCTGCAGCTCAGTTTCAGGGTCTTGGCAATCTTCTCATAGCCTAGGCCATCTTTATGTAGAGCAACAATATTTTTTTTCAGATTCTCAGAGAGTTCTTGGCTATGAGGTGCCATGTTGAACTTCCAGTGACCATTATGAGAGAGTGAGAGCGATAACACTAAATTTAACACACCTGCTCTCCATTCACACGTGAGACCTTGTAACACTAATGCCCTGTACACACACGATCGGTCAATCCGATGAGAACAGTCTGATGGATTTTTTCATCAGTTAACCAATGAAGCTGACTGATGGTCAGTCGTGCCTACACACCATCGGTAAAAAAAACGATCGTGTCAGAACGCAGTGACGTAAAACACAACGACGTGCTGAAAAAAATTAGGTTCAATGCTTCCAAGCAAGTCGCGCTGTAGAGAAAAACAATGTAAGTGAATGGGAGCGTTGTTAATACACACTACTCAAGTCGCTCCGCCTTCAGAAAAGGTTCCTGTAAGACTTTAATCCGACTTCTAGGCAATTTGTACTCATTGATTTCAATGGAAGTCGCCTCCAAGTCTGATCACTGTCTTAACTGAAGCTACTTTCCAGATAAGATAACAGACATTTCTCTCAGGCAAACCCCTCCCTCTCTCCCTCCCTCTCCCAGAGCTGATTGTTGTTTTATTGGCCACTGGAATGTCTCCTGTCTTGGAGACGACTTCATTCAGTCGTGTTGTAAATCGCCCCAGATCGCCCTGTGGTTCATGCTCAAGTAGTGTCGGAGTCGCCTCTGAAAGTCGCGCTGGAAGTCATATCGCCCCAGTGTGAACCGACTCTGATAACAGAAACAAGAGAACCACATGTTTTGATTTTAGAGCAAACACATAACAAAAGAAAAAAAAAAAGGAAACAAACATTGCAAATATTTCCCAATACCAGCTCCAGGAATTCAGTTTATATACTTCTCACACTCCTGTGACCTCTCCTACCCCCTATAAACTCATAACTCTATCATTAGCCGTCAATAACCCAAACCTAGTCATGTTGCACCCTCTCTTAATCCTTAAGTTCCCTCTAATGCCTGCCATTGGGCATGTAAGCCCCCACACCTCCAGACAACCTCTTGTCCTCGAGACGATGGGGAAACTTTCTATCCCTCTCCTATTCTATCTCCCTCTGCTCCCCCCCCCCCCCCCAAAAAAAAATCCCCCTCAGTGAGTATTTAAACAGTGGATGTACGTCTTTGGCTCCAACCCTATTAAAGAGGTCAACTCCCTAATGACACGCATCTCGGGGGCGGAGCTTGCGTATTGACGTCACATTGCGGCCATCTCGAGACCTATTGTGTCTTAATGTGTATCCAGCTTGCACAGCTTGACCTTTGGTTATTTCGGTGTATCGCTATTAACTACTTCTATCAATAGCGCAGCACTGTTTTTGTTATTTCAGTTGATAGAATAAGCCTAATCAGGGTGAAATGCGTCAGCCAGGGCAGGGACTGTTCGGGAATAAAGGCTGAATAAAGACTTACTGGGGTGGTGTTTTTTAATTTGTGGCTCAGCTGCATACTCATGGGGCCTTTTTCAAAAGGCTTTTCTGGTGTCCGATCTGACTGATCCGCAGCCAGGCATATTATTACCTAGGCTCTGTGTTTCTGACCCTTTTGAGATTTCAACAGGTAATCAGGCATTGCGCATTTTCCCAAGAGGATATTATTGCCCGAGATGGTGATAACAAGGCTCGCTTCTTCGGGTGTTGCTGCTCAAGTATAATGAATATGTAGCGCTTGGGTCATACAGTATATGCATGCATCTCTATTCACATTTCTCAAAAATAAACTAAAAAATAATGTAGTAACTGTAGTAACGGATGGTACATACACAAACTAACTTTTTTACTAACCTAACATAACTTTTCAACATGCTATGAAATAAATAGGTACAGTGTGTTCGAACACTAGAGAAAGCACATTATGAGAGTTGGAGGAGGGCCTAATGAGGTAGGTTTCATCATAAATGCTTGTGGATAGGAGAGTCAAGAAAAAGACGTCAAATGTAATTGCAGAACGCAACGTGGCTCTCAAATTTGAAAAGGGAAAATGAAATCCTCTGTGTGGCTTCCTAGAAATGACATCACAGTATCCTTCTGCATTAAAAACTAAAAATATATGTTGTGCACAGAATGTGCAGACCCTACTTCAGAGAGGATGATGTGCACACTTCATCACAGCTTATTGTTACAGGCAGCCTGGCAGAATCTTGTGCGGTTATTCAGTGTTCCAGCTGTTGCTGTTCAAAACATTCTTTCCAGTGAACCAATGGAAGCGCATCTCCCCAGAGTAAAAGCTTCAATATGTTTCAGGTGCTTGCACATGTTCAGCATTTTTCGGTTTTCTTAACATTTGTCATTTCATATCCCTAGTGATGCACTTGTACTTGACTGACTGAGTGGCAAAGCTATGTTTTTTCTTTATTAACTACACCATGTTATTTTCGCCTGCATAATATATAAACATACCTCCCAACATATTTGAGATATAAATGAGGGACAGCTACTAGCAAAACCTAAGTAGGCATAGGACACACCTCCTGCCACACACCCCTCATAAAAGGAGAATTAACCAAAAAAAGGTTAATTAAATCCAACTGGATTTTTTTTTTACCATACTATTCCTTATTAAATTAGTATTTAAAATTTTCAAATGCAGCAATTTAGAATTTGGAATAAAGGTTTAGCACTGGAAAAACACTATGAAAGATAATAATGGCATTATTATCTACATCTATATAGATCAGCAGATGGGTTACCAAAAATGAGGAAGGCAAAGTAAGGAGGAATGAAGGACAAAGGACATTGCTCTGAATCAGGAATGGACATCCCTCAGTATCAGGGACAAGTTTGGAGCTATGTATAAATAACCACAAAGCTGATATTTTATGTAGCTGTACCCCCAAATGGACTGCTCTAGATTGTGGCACCTCACCTAGTAGAAGGACTGCTGATTGTTGGACCACCTGTCACCCCTTGCCCAGCCCGGTGCATTGCCATGAAATGAGATTTCCATGGAATGAGATGGTCCGCCTCCATCACATTCTATTGTTCTCACTCATAGTCACGTACCTATTTAACGTCATTTATTGACGCCAAAACATCAGTCACAGCTAGGCTATCATAGGGAGAGGATCTCCTGCTCCCTGTGAAAGCCCGATAGCGCTGTCAGCAGCGTGCCTATTTGCCAGCGCTAAGTACAAACACCCGCGCCCGCAGCACTATCACAGGGAGAGTGATCGGCAGCTAGGCTATTATGTCAGCACGTGCCTAGCCTCCGCACCAGCGCTAAAACACCCCGCCCCGCAGCTCTTCCTCTCCCCCGTGCCGTAGCTGCAGTCACAGCTAAGGCTATCAAAGGGAAGGATCCAGCTAGGCTATTTATCTCAGCAGACGTGCCTCCCGCAGCGGCTAATACAAACAAACCCATGCAGCCGACAGCTCCTATTCCCGGGCGCGGGTGTATACTTACGCTGGCGGGAGGCACGCTGCTGACATAATAGCCTAGCTGGATCCACATCCCTATGATAGAGCATAAAGGCGCGGGGTGATATTTAGCGCTGGCGGGAGGCACGCTGGCTGACAGCGCTATCGGCAAATCACAGGAGAGAGGGATCCTCTCCCTATGATAGCCTAGGCTGTGACTGATGTTTTCGTCAATAATTGACGTTTAAATAGGTCACGTGACATGAGTGAGCCAATAGAATGTGATGGAGGCGGACCATCTCATTCCATGGCAAATCTCATTTCATGGCAATGCACCGGCATTCAGTTCCAAACACTCCAAGACAATGAACACGTCCATAAGCTTTGTTTTTTTGTTTATTTTATTGAGAGATTAGAACTTGGATGGGGTTGAGGAATTCATGGGATGCCCAGGAAAAAGATTCTTGCAAGGTTTGGGACAATTTAGATATTCTTCTCCTGCACAACACTTGCAGCAGACTATCTCTCCTTCTCCCTCCAGCACAATTCTTCAGGCTCAGCTAGCACATGGGTAGGCCTAACTCTGGTTTCAGTCAGACCTTAGCAAATTACCTTATTACAGGCAGAGACTGTGGGACCCTATAGTGTAGCAACAAATTTGGACCCTCTTTGGTGGACTACTAATCCCAGTCAGCCCTTGACAGCCCTACCAGCTGCAGCGGCCTGATTTCACTTCCAGCATACCTCCCAACATTTTAAGATGGGAATGAGGGACACCTCTTAGGAAAAGTATGTAGGCATAGGACACACCCTCTGCCACACCCATTTTAAAGGAGAATTATACAAAAAAAAGTGATTAGTTAAAAGTGCTTTTTTTTACCACTATTTCTTTATATTGGCTTTTTATTTACAAATGCAACAATTTAGAAATTGGATGTAAGGTTTAGCACTGGGAAACACTTTTTGATAGAAAACAAGTGCATTTAATATCCAACTATATAGATCAGAACAAAATGAGTGACAAATGAGGAGGAACAAAGAACAGAGGGACTTTGTTCTTAATCAGGGACAGTCCCTCAAAATCAGGGACAGTTAGGAGCCATGACTTTCAGTAACATCTCAGTCTCTCCCGCTGGCTCTACATCCATCTCAGACTTCACACTCCCAGTCCGCTCCAGCAAGCCTCTCTCAGTTCTCCCGACAGTGCCTGTCACGACACCTGATGGATCCCACCTGGAGACTCGCCCGGCAGTATTTCCCACTGTCCTCTCCTGCTCCAAGCTCCAGCTCCAAGCCCCTTAGCCCAAGGTCATATGTGCAAGTGTAGGCAGGCTGCCTACAGTATGTTAGTTAGGTAGTTGGCTGGCCTAGCCTAGGGAAGGGGTTACTGTTCTGCACCTCTGTTCCTGTTTTTTTGGGCCCTGCCTATCCACCCTGTGACATAAATAAGGGGGAAGGCTGGGTTCCAGAGCCGTCAGCCATTGGACCACTCTTGGAAGTACTGTGACAGCAATGGCACACTGTGTGAGACAGCTGTGCCCAGCAGTCCATATGAAGACACCAGGAGTCCAGAGAACTGCCACACCTTGGAGTGCCACTAATGGACTACTACCTTGTTAAGGTTAAGCCTGGGCAACCTAGTTGAGTTAGAAGGGGAATGTTGCACTGTAATAAATTTGATGACTTTGCCGCAAATATTCCAGTAAAGTTGCATTACTTTTTAAAGGCTGGTCTGAAGTAATTTAAAGGGGTGCATGATGGTTCCTAGTGTATGAAAGAACAGGGTCAATAAAGCACATATGGGGTATGAAGCAACTACAACAGGCAGAGGCGTTGCTAGGGGGGTGTGGGGGGTGCGGCCCGCACTCGGGTGACACCCGCTAGAGGGTGTCACCATCCCGACGATAAGGATTTTTTTTTTTTTTAGCTGTCATCCGTTCGTTGGTTCACCGTGAATCACGCAGACACTGGGCTGGAACAACATTACATCTCCAGCACCCAGCGTGTGTGTCTGTGTCAGACACCTTCTTCTTTCCTCCGCTCCCCTACTGAGCCAGCGAGCGGCGAGCCTCAGCTCAGCCTGCCTGTGCCTGTCACACTGCACTGTGTGATGATGTGACGTCAGTCACGTCACTACACAGTGCTTTCAGTTTTCTCCGCCCGCCCGGCGGCGTGGCTCAGCGGCTGCACCATCCCTGGCTCTAGTGTAATAGGCGGCAGCGAGCAATGTTGCGGGAGTGCGGGCGGTGAAGAGAACCTGGCCGGACAGGAGGAGCATGTCTTGCAGTTGCAGGTCATGAGGAGCCTGGCAGGAGGGGCAGGTCTCGCACTGGATTAAGCCGCCTGCGCTGTATCTGAGGTCTGTGTTCAAAGGGGTGATTTTTATACAGGAAGGGGGATGGGTGTCTGTACTGGGAGAGGGAAGACAGTCCTGCACCCACCTGCACTCTGTACTCACTTGCACCCTGAACCCACCACACACCTGCACCCTGAACCCACCACACACCTGCACCCTGAACCCACTACCCACCTGCACCCTGAACCCACCACCCACCTGCACTCACTTGCACCCTGAACCCACCTGCACCCTGAACCCACCACCAACCTGCACCCTAAATGCACCACCCACCTGCACCCTGTACTCACTTGCACCCTGAACCAACCTGCACCCTGAACCCACCACCAACCTGCACCCTGAACGCACCACCCACCTGCACTATGTACTCACTTGCACCCTGAACCCACCTGCACCCTGAACCCACCACCAGCCTGCACTCTGAACGCACCACAGGTGGATTAGCAGCAGGAGCACACTACGGCGCACGTCTCCCTAGCAGTAGGGCGTGTATGCTTCGGCTCCAGGCAGGCAGGTCTTTGCTATCAGCTCTGTCCCAGCATAGCCTCTCAGCCTCCAGCAATCGCACCCAGAAGTAGCAGCCCTCCTCTCCCCCTGACCCTCGCTCCTCAAGGTAAGCTGTTTACCTGGTCAGCCTGGTCTACCCCCTGGGACTGGATACGCCCGTCCTTCTTAGGATAGCCGTGCCTCTCCAAGGCCCAGGGAACGAACGACCAGGACCACCCCCTGGCATCCCACACTCCATCCCGCCGCCTTCCTCACCCCTCCGGGATCCCTCGCTCCCCACCTCACCACTGCAATCCTCGGGGCTCTCAGACAGCCCCGTAATCAGTACCGCGGCTACGAGTGCGGGAGGGCGTCCCAGGAAAGTCAGCGGCTTCGCCCGCGGCCTAGCGAAACGCCCCTCCTGCACGCCGAAGAGCACTATATAAATATTTCACCACCTGTCCTCGGGGCCCCCGAGGACCCCCCCACTGCTGGGCACTTTCTCTCCCCCAGTCGGTTCCCCCCTGTACTTTAGCCCCCGGCTCGGGCCTAGTCCCGGTCGGCGGCCATCTTGGTACACCTATAGGACTACAACACACACCACCCCCCCCCCCCCCCCCCGCCCTCCCTGCCCTCTGACACAGGCCTTTCTTTTTTAATTCTGGAAGCTAACACCCCTCCTTTTCATAAATTGATCCAGGGTTGCGACCGATCGCCTATTGGGATCAGGAAGGAATTTTTTCCCCAGATAAGGCAGATTGGCACAGCACACCTGGGGTTTTTTGCCTTCCTCTGGACCAATTGAAAAAAAAAGGGAGGATATAGAGAAGTGACAGGTTCGCTTCCATATTCCTCCTCCCCAGCATCGCCAACCCCCCCCCCCCCACAAATACTTCCCGTTTTTTCTGCAACCATGGGTTATCTGAAATACTCTGCAGAAACCATCTGGGAATTAAAACTGTTTGCCTCAACACTCCCAACGGTCACCGAAAAAGCCCTAAAAAGCGAACAACTGTTGAGAATCAATAGACGATCAACAGTAAAAAAAATCGCATTAGAACACTCCAGCCCAAACACATATCCTTCGCTCTGGTCAATACTAGATCGTCAGTAAAACACCGTTAAGAAATCCATGATTTCATCCTTCTACACGATATAGACTGCCTCTTTATGACAGAAAGCTGGCTCACAGGCGACTGCAACACCATTCTGGAAGAACTGGTGCCTGCAAATTATCGCATACAAATGCAGAACAGAGTGGGGCAAAGAGGGGGAGGCCTGGCGGTGATCCACAAGATTCACCTCTTGATCACCAAACCAGTCCTCCAATACTCACTTCCATTCATGGAAACCCTCACTCAGCTGCAAACAAACCCCCAAGACACGGTCCATATGCTACTGTGCTATAGACCTCCTGGCCCAAAAACGCACCTTGTCACGTCATTAACAGAATTTATCTCCTCTTACACCCTAAGCATCAAACACCTTTTGGTGCTGGGGGACTTCAACCTCTGGGCCAACTCCTCGTTGGACCCAGTCGTTGACGCTTCCATCGACCATCTAGAAGGATTAGGTCTGCAGCAATTAATACGAAGCCCCACTCACGTCTCTGGCCATACCCTCGATCTCATTTTCAAACAGGATTTGGAAATTGAGATCGGGGAAAATGAGCCACTTCCATGGACCGATCACCATGCCATTAAATTTAAAATAGCCAACCACCTCAGGCCAAATAAAACTAGAAAACCGGTGATAACTCACTGGACGAGGTCCCAGAAGAAGCTCCACTCGGAAATCTTCAAGACAACCCTAGGAAATAAAATAAACACAATACAACAACAACGAACAGCCGTAGAAACACTTGATGCCATCAACAAGGCACTACTGCAGTCCGTCGACTGGGTGGCACCAAAACGAAAAACTTGCTTTCGTAAAAACAACGCCGGCTGGTTTAACAACTAGCTGACGTTGTTAAAGCAAGAGCGTAGAAGAGCAGAAGCTGCCTGGAAAAGGAGCTCTTCAGATAGAAACCTCATCATTTATTAGACAATAACAAAGAAATATCATAAAGAAACCTTTATGGCGAAAAAAAATCATTTCGCCAACATCATCACCAAGGCCCTAAACCGCCCCCGCGAACTCTTCAAGCTGGTTTCGCAGTCGATGAATCCAGCCTGCTTAGAGACCCCCAATGCTGATTCACAAGAATTTTGCAACGAACTATCCGATTATTTCATTAATAAAATTGAAAGAATCCGGGTAAGCATTAAGCAAAATGGAATCTGCATGAATCCCGCCCCGAATCCCAACCCTGATACCATTATATACCCGCCTCAAGCACAGAAATTCACCTTAAAACCCATCTCCATCGCTGCCACTAAAAATGTCATTGGGACTCTGCACAACAGCACAGCACCCAATGACATCATTCCCACTAAACTGCTGAAAGAAAGTGCCGATATACTGGCACCAGCTATCACGCAGCTTATAAACCAATCATTCAAGGAGGGCATGGTGCCCTCCTTGTTGAAACAAGGTACCATAAAACCGATCCTGAAAAAACTCACCCTTGACCCGAAAGACCCAAACAATAGGAGACCCATAATGGGTCTAAATGTTTTCTCCAAAATAATAGAGAAAGAAGTTGTACAACAGTTACAACAGCATTTAGAAACCCAAAAATTACTCGATACGTTTCAATCAGGTTTCCGGCCAGGGCACGGAATTGAAACGGCTCTGGTAAAAATATGGGATGACGTCCTAGAGGCAGCAGATGAAGGAGAATCTTCTCTCCTGATCCTGTTGGACCTAAGTGCGGCCTTTGACACGGTAGACCACGGACTACTACTCGCCAGGCTAGCTGAAGTGGCCAAAGTCGCGGAAAAAGATCTGCCCTGGTTCTCTTCCTTCTTGGAAAACAGATCACAAACAGTAAAATTGTGATCTTTCACGTCAGAAATGCGTACGGTATCATGCGGACTCCCTCAGGGATCCCCCTAGTCACCGGTACTGTTCAATATCTATCTCCGTCCCCTCTTTGAGATCATTAGCAACCAGAAGCTATTCTACCATTACTAAGCAGACGACACTCAACTGTATCTCCACGTTAGCAACGGAAAGGATCATTCGATGGGATTAGAGAGATCCCTCACTCTTATAGATAACTGGATGACATCCAGTTATCTAAAACTCAATGGTTCGAAAACAGAGCTTCTCCTGTTTCACGCAAACAGGAAAAGTCTCCCCACCTCAACTTGGACCCCACCGACCATCCTGGAAAAATTATCACCCCGAGCACCAAAGTCAAAAGTCTAGGAGTCATTTTTGACTCCCACATGACAATGGATGCACAAATAGGGGCGGTAGTCAGCGGATCCCACCATCTACGGCGCCAGTTACGCCGACTCACCCCCTTCATCCCTAAAGAGGACATTGCAGTCATTGTGGGAACAATCGTCAATTTCAGACTCGACTATGCAAATTCCCTCTATTTAGGACTTCCCAAATACCAAATCACTCGTCTGCAAGTCGTTCAAATAACGGCTGCTCGATTAGTGACTGGTAAAAAACCGTGGGAGTCAATCTCCCTTTCGCTTAGATCTCTTCACTGGCTGCCAGTGAAAGACAGAATCACTTTTAAGGCACTCTGCCTTACACATAAGTGTATTCAAGGAAACGCTCCCCAATATCTATGCGAAAAAATAAAAGCTCATAACCCCAATCGCATTCTGCGATCCACAAATCAAAACCTACTCCACATCCCAAAGGCAAGATACAAGTCCAAAGGAGATCCAAAGGAGATCGGAGATCGGAGATTTGCTGTCCAAGGACCGCGACTGTGGAATGCGACTGTGGAATGCACTACCAACCACCATCCGACTGGAGCCTTCAGGAGAATGATAAAAACTCATCTCTTCTGAAGGCAGAGCCTTCCTTTACCCAAGGAATGGAAAATAGCGCTCAGAGGCGATTCAGTTCGCAAGTGTTGCGCTCTATAAGTTTTTCACTCACTCACTCACCACCTACCTGCACCCGGTACTCACTTGCACCCTGAACCCACCACCCACCTGCACCCTGAACCCACCACCCACCTGCACTCTGTACTCAATTGCACTCTGAACCCACCACCCACCTGCACCCTGAACCCACATGCACTCTGTATTCACTTGCAGCCTGAACCCACCACCCATCTGCACCCTGAACCCACCTGCACTCTGTACCCACCTACACTCTGTACCCACCTGCACCCCCCTGCAACCACCACTCACCTGCATCTACCACCCATCTGCGCTGTGCACCCATCCCTCCTTTGGGGGAAGGTGTAGTGCAAGGTTGAGTTCCTGCACCTTATCCCTGAGAAGAATGCCCTGATACTATCAATTAGCACTGCGGCAGGCTGGGGGACGACGACATGAGAGGCGCGTAATGCCTTACTGCCTATCCTGCTGTGGGGGGGGGGGGTGACACCATGTATTACCGCACCAGGTGACACCAACCCTAGTGACGCCACTGACAACAGGGTTCACTCGGCAAGGACTAGTTGGAGGAGTAATGCAGTTGCTATGGGTCACCAGAACTAGTTCAAGGCACATTGCAGCCAGTCGAGAAGCGTGGTACCTGGTGTGGGTGAAGGATCCTCCAGTAACAAGGGGGTCAGTGATCTGGCTCCCTCCCCAGCGGTCAGTTCCTGAACACGCATTAAAGAGACCAATAGCCTAGCCATATGGTATGGGAGAGTAAAAATAGTTCATTAAGTGCACGCATTAGGTCAATGCTAGGTGCACAGCGGAACCCCATTTTGTCACTGGGAGTGAGGTGGCAGAGGAAAGCTGGACTGGTGGAGTGGTCATGGGCTCAGCAGTGTGCCTCCTAAATGTAGTATACAGAAGAGAAGTGTGTGTAGTGACATGGGACAGCATTCTACAGGAGGACTCTGTACATTTTCTGCTGCACACTGCCAGTGTATGGCCCATCTCAGCAAACCATCTTAATGTTGGATTTTCACTTTGATGAGCGTGTTCCACGCAAAATGTGTGTGCTTACACAGATTCACAATAGAAATCAGTACGGCCATGCACAGCCATCAGGGACAGTTCTAAGCACAGGAAACAAGCGCTACTTTACAGGCATACTATACACCCCCCCTCCCCCCTAGGTACGAAATTTAAAGTAATATTTAATTTTTATTGTTTCACTTTAAGCATTATTAAAATCACTGCTCCTGAAAAAACTTTTTTTTCATTGATACTCATGTCCTCATCTGGATTCAGCAGTGGCATCGTTGTACACATTTTTATACTAGTATCATACTTAGCTACATGCTTTTATGACTGCTTTTGCTTCTGTTTGGTATTACTCGCACCATTTTTACAGTTTATGTAGCTACATCGATTTTATCTCCAGTGCAATATTTATTTTGTTACCTACTTGAAGACTATAAAAGTTTTAATGCTATTCCCATCGAGCGCTGCTTTTGTGTGTTTTTTGTATCCTGCTATCCATTTTTCCAGTGCTGGGAATCAGCCTGCAAGGAGATCAGCTAAAAGTAGTTGGATCTGTATGTGCGTTATAATTAATCGAAATTAGTAGATTAATCGATTAAAAAAAACGATTAATTGAACACGAAAATTTTAATCAGTAACAGCCCTAATTTATACATGTTGATCAAATTCCCCCCTAATTCTCCTTAATATTCTTAGTGGCCCCTTGGGGGGTGAGCGCTACATAAGACAGCCTTAACCAGATTCCAAAATATCAAATAAACTAAAATGACAGTATATAATAGCCAAATCATGAAGCAATGGAAACTTTAAGCGCATGCGCTAAAAAATTTTTTTTACGTTTTTTTAAATACTGCAGCTGCTGACTTTTAAAATATGGACACTTACCTGTCCAGCGTGCCCGCGATGTCGGCACTCGAGGCTGACCCATCCCTAGGTCCTCGGATGCTGCCGCCGCCATCTTCCATAAGCGAATCAGGAACTGAAGCCTTGTGACTTCACTTCCCGGTTCCCCACTGCACATGCGCGTGTCGCGCTGCACAATCAAAATGGTCCCTGCTGTCTTCTGGGACCCATGTGTCTCCCAGCAGACAGCGGGGGGGGGGGAGTAACTCAAATAATGCAGAACACATCAAACCTTGAAGCATATATGCTACAGCAGCAGAAGACAACACCGGGTGCCACTCCTGTCAGCTAAGAACAGGAACCTGAGGCTACAATTCGCACTGGCTCACCAAAAATGGACAATAGAAGATTGCCTGGTCTAATGAGCCTCAATTTCAGTTGCGACATTCAGATCGTAGAGTCAGAATTTGGCATAAACATAAAAGCATGGATCCATCCTGCCTTGTATTAACGGTTCAGGCTGGTGGTGGTGGTGTAATGGTGTGGGGGATATATCCATTGCACCCTTTTTGCCCCTTAGTACCAACTGAGCATTGTTTTAATGCCACGGCCTACCTGAGATCTTCAGTAATCATGAGAAGAAACAACCGCCGTCTCAATGAGAACGACAGAGGATCCAGGACACAGCGGTTGTTTCTTCTCATGATTACTGAAGATCAATATGCCATAGTCTTCTCCTGAGGTGAGCAGACTATTCACCTAGAGGTGGCGGTGATAGTTTTGAATCACTGATTATAAATTGCTGCATGCCACGTATTGAAGCAAGTTCTCTCCAATGAAGGGATTCCAGTTTTATTATCTTTTGGAACGTTATCACTTTTTTCATCACCAACTTGTTTTTTGTTATTGTTGTGTGGTACGCATTATATTATATGTTTATTAATTATTTTTTTACAGGTATCAGCAGTGATATTAGTGTGTTTAAAGTGGATGTAAACCCCACATTTTTATTTTTTTAGATGTCACAATGTAGAGTATAAGATTTCCTATCATCTGTGCCCAGTCTTGCCACACAGAGTTAATCCAGCGCTGAGCAATCCTCTTTTAAAGTTTAGTGCAAATTAACAGAATTCCAGATAAAAACTTGCCAAATTCTAAAGTCAGTTTCTCTGTTATTGCTTTCAGTAACAGGTTATTTACATATCTAGCTTGGACATGTTTATCATAACAAGAGGTGATACAAAGTTCATTGTATATTACTAGGATGTGTTATGATGTTATATCACCTCATGTTATGATAAACAAAACATAACATAAGATAAACATGTCCTAGCTAGATATGTAAATAACCTCTCACTCAAACCAAGAAGAGAGAAAACAGACTTTTGATTTTAGGCAGGGTTTTATCTGGAAGGCTGTTCATTTTCTTTTTTCTTTTTTTCTTTCACTTCAGACTTCAACCTCATAGAGTATACTTTATACGCTCAGTCTTTCCGGCCCATAGCGTCTCTAGTTTTGGTTTCGCATCATTAGTGAAGTATACCTCTTTTTTTTTTGTTCTTCCACTGAGGACATTTTATGTTTTACGTCCTATAGGACATGCTTCTCCTTTTACCCCCTCCTCCATTCCACCCTCCCCTCGCCCCCCCCCACCTCACCATTATTTTCTCCCTTTCCCTTGTCAAACATTTTCCTATTTTCCCACGTTACTCTTTAAGTGTCTACCCGTAGATTTTCTGCATAACTCCACAATCTTTTAAAGATTCTCCAGTTTTGTTATGGCTATTTTCTTCTAGGTTATTACTTAGATCTTCCATTATATATGTCTCTTTCACGGCGTCAATCCATTCCCATACCAAGAGGCACTGTGTTTCCTGCCACTTTCTGGGTATCAACCTCTTTGCTGCGTTTAGTAAATGTGGGACCAAAGATTCTTTATATTTTTTAATCCCTTCTCCTCCCCCATGGAAGAGGACCGTCCACGGATCTCTTTTAATTTTTTTCTTCGTGATTTCCTCCACAAACCTCAGAATGTTCTCCCAGTATCTTTTAACTTTGGGGCATTCCCACCATAGATGGGCCATTGTTTCGGGGGATCTGCAGCCCCTCCAGCAATCAGCTGACTGCCCATTATTAAATTTTCTTAACTTTGCAGGTGTAATATACCAGCCTGATATATATTTAAAGTTCATTTCGGCCGTCTATCTACCGCCGAGGTGTGGGTCAGTTTTAGGATTCTCCCTATTGTGGCCCTATCTCGATGTGTCCCTAATTCCCTCTCCCATTTTTTAATAAATGGAGGTACCTCTGGCTCATCTAGCTGTAATAGAATCTTATATATCTTTGATATGGTTCCTTTCCACGGTGCATAATTTTTCTATGTCTGACAGCTGTTCCTCAGTTCTTATAGGTTGAGGTAGTTTTTGGATAAAGTGGCTTAGCTGAAAAAACAAAAGGTAGGTGGAAGAATGTTTCCCAATAATGATTGATAGATACTCACAATCCCAACATGAAAAGTAAATAAAAAGAAATTGAACAAGAAGGGTTGAGGGGGAACCTCCTCCCAACTTTAAGGATCTTTATGTGAGGTATCAATCTTTGTAATAAGGTAGGCACACCAAAACACGTATGTTGATTATCAAAATTAGAAAATTTAATTTACATAAAAACAAATTTATATATACATATATAACAAAGTGAGTAGACGACCACAATATTTACAAAGAGGCACAAACGGAATTTGTACACTATTGCCAACTAGTTTCGCATTTATATGCTTCTTCAGGGCTTTGCACCTTGGTCTCTTCTGAAAGATAGTCGTCTGTATGTAATAATAAATGCCATTAGAAAAAAACAGCAAATATAACAAATTTGTATAGAATTATTCATACAAAGTATCAACATTTTACCAACAATTAATACTAAATAGTATGTAGACATCATACAATATAAATAGAAACGTGTGCTTACCAATCCCGTTTGTGAGTTAGTGTGACTAGACAAAAAGTCGCGCCGCCCCTCTCATCCCGGCAGCATAAGACCAAACCAAAAAACGGAAATAAGAACCTGTGGAAGCCAGATCCACCTGGTCATGCAATGTGGGTGATAGGGTGTTAAGGTTTGGTACCACTCCAAGACTTGAATTCTGAAAATTATCAGGAATGGATATATAGAAGAAATTATCCTAAGTTCATAATAGAATGTTTTTAATTCATATTGTTTATATCTATATCTAGAGCTGCAAGAGCATTTAATTTAATTTTGATTAATTATATGTTGTTGTTATTAATTAATTATATATCGAAAAATAAAATATTAACCTATTCACAGATTCACTGAAGGAGAGCTAAACTCTTAACAAATTCACTGAGGGAATACAATTTATGGAATTGTTCGATTACATGGTGGTCATATTACACCATGATGTGTATATTTCGCCAGGGAAGATGTCTAACGACTATATCCTAATTTGCCACTAGGTGGTGTTCCAAACACTAATACGATACTATTCCTAGCAGTGCTATGAGATGCCTCTTGGTTGTTTTTATCCAAAAGAGGCAATCACAACAATTATCCATAATAATAGTAGTAATGGGAATGACATCCACGTTGCCTAGGCAGGCAAAGAAGTGTCATTCTAGATACATTAGTAAAGGAATAGGATCTGTTGCAAACTAAATAGTTGCATAGATGGTAAAGGATATAGGGGTTATTACCTTCTTTTCAGAGATGGAACTGGTAGGAGTCGTGAGACATGTAGAGTCCTTCAGTCAGAGTGTGCCCCAAGTTCCGAGGATGGTAGTGCACCTCGCGCATCCAGAGCGGCGTCTGACGTGGGAGTTGTCCGCGCCGCTTTTTAAATGCTCACCCTTACCGGAAGTGAAAGGTCACTAGTGACCTCTGACATCACTTCCGGTCCGTGCGTCCCAGCAGATGCGCACGCAAACCCGGAAGTGAGGACAATGAAGCGGGCGTGAAGCGCAAACAAGGACGCCGTACGTCCCCGCGAGTAGCCATCACTCATTGGCAATCCACCAATACAAGGCAGGTAGGCGGCGCATTCCCTCCGTCAGACATGACGGAGGGAGGGGGGGGCCATTCCCTGGATACCAGGTTAGCCTTCCCTTGGGACGCACAATCAACCACACAAAAGCAAATCCCGCTCAGGTATTGGTCCAAGTCAGCCGAAGTCAGTGGGGCGCTTGTCACACACCTCAAAACAGGATATTAACAAAACATTAGTATCTTTTTATGAATAAATTATATATACATCACCGTAGTATGCGATAAATATTTAATGCGGTATTTCTGATCAATGGACTCAGGTTTAGCTAACAAGATAGACAGAAACATTATAAACAATTAAATAGATAGATCAAAATTCAAAAGTAAAAATAAACATAGTAAATACATATATTATACAACAGCTATTCTTTCAAGGATATTTGAAAACAATAGTGGTTTTGACAGCTATCTACCACAATTATCATATATAACCTTGAAAGAAGCACCAATAAATCGTGGCCCTTTAACATAAATACATTAATATTTTATGTTTGTTTTTAGAGAAATGACCGGTATGACAGTGAGGTATTCAAGCCAGGAGGGTAGGTTGCTCTCTGATTAAATATCCAGCGTGCTTCGCGTTGTAGGATTTTTTTGTCAAAGTCACCACCCCTTTCTGGCACTGAAATTACCTCTAATGCAAAGAAGGATAGAAACAAAGGATCATAACTATGATGTAATCCTATATGGTTGCAAATTGGAGTGTATAGGAGGCCAGCATCCAAATAGTATAAGTGATCCTGGATTCTTCTAGCAAAGGGGCGTTTGGTCTTGCCGATGTAGAAAGCACCACATCGGCAACTAGCCAGATAAACAATGCCGATGGTGGTGCAATCCGCAAAGGTTTTAGATTTCAAGAAGCCTCCTCTTGGTAATGGACATCCATCACCTTCTTGAATCCAGGGGCAGTATTTGCAATTCCTACATCTGTAGGTTCCAAAACCACCTGAGGCTTCTATACTTGCTGGCTCGGGGGTAAAGTGGCTGTGTATCAAATTATCTTTGATCGATCTAGATTTCCTGTAGACAATTTGTGGCCTCCGAGAAACATACTTAGAAAGCACAGGGTCCTCCGCAAGAAAATGCCAGTTGTTATTGATTATCTTGCGGAAAACTTCCTGATTAGTGCTGAAAGTTGTGACTAGTTTGGTGGTGGAACTGGATTCTTTTTTCTTGTTACTAAATAGTAGTGTTTCGCGTGTGCTTAGTTTGGTTTTTGCATAGGCCCTTTTTAAAACTTTCTTACTATAGCCTCTTTTTAGGAGACGTTCATAAAGAGCATATGCTTCTCGCTCAAAATCCTCCTCTTTCGTGCAGTTACGTCGTATTCTGAGATATTGGCTATAGGGGATGCTTTGTATCAGAGGCCGTGGTGTGCCCCATCGTATGCCAACCTGTACCTGGGGGGGTGGGAGAGGGCCATCTTTTCAGATGACGCCGCCATGATCTACCTCCGCCACATCCTTCTGTGGCGGAGGTATATCGATGATGTGCTGGTCATCTGGACGGGTTCTGCAGAATTACTGTCTAAGTTTATGCAGTACCTGTCCATCAATGACTTTAATTTGAAATTTACCATTCAGTCAGACACTAATAGTATCCCATTTCTGGATTTGAGACTGTTTATAGGTAAGGATGGTACGGTTTACAGCAACCTTTATAGGAAGGAGACAGCTGGTAACACAATTCTACATTATTCCAGCTCCCACCCACGGCCTCTGATACAAAGCATCCCCTATAGCCAATATCTCAGAATACGACGTAACTGCACGAAAGAGGAGGATTTTGAGCGAGAAGCATATGCTCTTTATGAACGTCTCCTAAAAAGAGGCTATAGTAAGAAAGTTTTAAAAAGGGCCTATGCAAAAACCAAACTAAGCACACGCGAAACACTACTATTTAGTAACAAGAAAAAAGAATCCAGTTCCACCACCAAACTAGTCACAACTTTCAGCACTAATCAGGAAGTTTTCCGCAAGATAATCAATAACAACTGGCATTTTCTTGCGGAGGACCCTGTGCTTTCTAAGTATGTTTCTGGGAGGCCTCAAATTGTCTACAGGAAATCTAGATCGATCAAAGATAATTTGATACACAGCCACTTTACCCCCGAGCCAGCAAGTATAGAAGCCTCGGGTGGTTTTGGAACCTACAGATGTAGGAATTGCAAATACTGCCCCTGGATTCAAGAAGGTGATGGATGTCCATTACCAAGAGGAGGCTTCTTGAAATCTAAAACCTTTGCGGATTGCACCACCATCGGCATTGTTTATCTGGCTAGTTGCCGATGTGGTGCTTTCTACATCGGCAAGACCAAACGCCCCTTTGCTAGAAGAATCCAGGATCACTTATACTATTTGGATGCTGGCCTCCTATACACTCCAATTTGCAACCATATAGGACTACATCATAGTTATGATCCTTTGTTTCTATCCTTCTTTGCATTAGAGGTAATTTCAGTGCCAGAAAGGGGTGGTGACTTTGACAAAAAAATCCTACAACGCGAAGCACGCTGGATATTTAATCAGAGAGCAACCTACCCTCCTGGCTTGAATACCTCACTGTCATACCGGTCATTTCTCTAAAAACAAACATAAAATATTAATGTATTTATGTTAAAGGGCCACGATTTATTGGTGCTTCTTTCAAGGTTATATATGATAATTGTGGTAGATATCTGTCAAAACCACTATTGTTTTCAAATATCCTTGAAAGAATAGCTGTTGTATAATATATGTATTTACTATGTTTATTTTTACTTTTGAATTTTGATCTATCTATTTAATTGTTTATAATGTTTCTGTCTATCTTGTTAGCTAAACCTGAGTCCATTGATCAGAAATACCGCATTAAATATTTATCGCATACTACGGTGATGTATATATAATTTATTCATAAAAAGATACTAATGTTTTGTTAATATCCTGTTTTGAGGTGTGTGACAAGCGCCCCACTGACTTCGGCTGACTTGGACCAATACCTGAGCGGGATTTGCTTTTGTGTGGTTGATTGTGCGTCCCAAGGGAAGGCTAACCTGGTATCCAGGGAATGGCCCCCCCCTCCCTCCGTCATGTCTGACGGAGGGAATGCGCCGCCTACCTGCCTTGTATTGGTGGATTGCCAATGAGTGATGGCTACTCGCGGGGACGTACGGCGTCCTTGTTTGAGCTTCACGCCCGCTTGATTGTCCTCACTTCCGGGTTTGCGTGCGCATCTGCTGGGACGCACGGACCGGAAGTGATGTCAGAGGTCACTAGTGACCTTTCACTTCCGGTAAGGGTGAGCATTTAAAAAGCGGTGCGGACAACTCCCACGTCAGACGCCGCTCTGGATGCGCGAGGTGCACTACCATCCTCGGAACTTGGGGCACACTCTGACTGAAGGACTCTACATGTCTCACGACTCCTACCAGTTCCATCTCTGAAAAGAAGGTAATAACCCCTATATCCTTTACCATCTATGCAACTATTTAGTTTGCAACAGATCCTATTCCTTTACTAATGTATCTAGAATGACACTTCTTTGCCTGCCTAGGCAACGTGGATGTCATTCCCATTACTACTATTATTATGGATAATTGTTGTGATTGCCTCTTTTGGATAAAAACAACCAAGAGGCATCTCATAGCACTGCTAGGAATAGTATCGTATTAGTGTTTGGAACACCACCTAGTGGCAAATTAGGATATAGTCGTTAGACATCTTCCCTGGCGATATATACACATCATGGTGTAATATGACCACCATGTAATCGAACAATTCCATAAATTGTATTCCCTCAGTGAATTTGTTAAGAGTTTAGCTCTCCTTCAGTGAATCTGTGAATAGGTTAATATTTTATTTTTCGATATATAGTTAATTAATAACAACAACATATAATTAATCAAAATTAAATTAAATGCTCTTGCAGCTCTAGATATAGATATAAACAATATGAATTAAAAACATTCTATTATGAACTTAGGATAATTTCTTCTATATATCCATTCCTGATAATTTTCAGAATTCAAGTCTTGGAGTGGTACCAAACCTCAACACCCTATCACCCACATTGCATGACCAGGTGGATCTGGCTTCCACAGGTTCTTTTTTCCGTTTTTTGGTTTGGTCTTATGCTGCCGGGATGAGAGGGGCGGCGCGACTTTTTGTCTAGTCACACTAACTCACAAACGGGATTGGTAAGCACACGTTTCTATTTATATTGTATGATGTCTACATACTATTTAGTATTAATTGTTGGTAAAATGTTGATACTTTGTATGAATAATTCTATACAAATTTGTTATATTTGCTGTTTTTTTCTAATGGCATTTATTATTACATACAGACGACTATCTTTCAGAAGAGACCAAGGTGCAAAGCCCTGAAGAAGCATATAAATGCGAAACTAGTTGGCAATAGTGTACAAATTCCGTTTGTGCCTCTTTGTAAATATTGTGGTCGTCTACTCACTTTGTTCTATATGTATATATAAATTTGTTTTTATGTAAATTAAATTTTCTAATTTTGATAATCAACATACGTGTTTTGGTGTGCCTACCTTATTACAAAGATTGATACCTCACATAAAGATCCTTAAAGTTGGGAGGAGGTTCCCCCTCAACCCTTCTTGTTCAATTTCTTTTTATTTAAAGTGGCTTAGCTGTTGGTACCTCCAGTTATTAGGTGTCAAAAGATTTTCTTTTTGTTTTAATTCCCTTAGTGCTATTAAGTGCCCTTGTTGCATTATATCTCTTAATTGTGCCATGTCATTTTTAACCCAATTTTCCCCCACCTCTACTTTCCCCAGTGGGAAATAATCATTATCCTTTAGTGCAATGAGAGGTGAATTGAAATTCTTATCGATTTTTTTTTGTGTTAAATCCCATATTTGCATTTCTTGTTATTTCATGTGTGTCCATATCCAGTGTCCTAAATTGTGGGGGGTTCCATATTATTTTGTCAAGTCTCACCTTTGCTAGTGCATATTCCAAACTGACCCATCGTATTTCTGCATTAACTGTAGCCCATTCCACTACTCTCGACAGGATTACTGCATTGTAATATTTTTTAATATCGGAACTGCAAGTCCCCCCTTGTTTTTTGTTTGCTTTAGGGTCTGGAGTGATATTCTGTGTTTCTTATTTCTCCATATATAATTCATATTCAAGTTTTTAAGGGTTCGCAGCAATTGTTTTGGCAGTTTAATAGGAATCATCTGGATCGTATATAAGATTTTTGGTAACAAAACCATTTTGCAAAAATTGATTCGTCCAGACCATGAGATTGGTCTATTTTTTACTCTGGTTATTTCCGTCTTAATTTCTTCTAAGAGAGGGATGTAATTAATTTCATAGATTTTTTTACCTGTATTTGCCAACTGAATCCCTAAGTATTTGAGCTCTTTGACCCAAGGGAATTTGTATTCTGTTCTTAGCATTCGTGCATCTGTCTTGGATACGTTAACATTGAGTATTACAGTTTTATTGATATTTAAATTGAAATTAGAAATTTCCCCATATTGTCTACATAGATTTAATAGATTTGGAATTGAGATTTTAGGGTTAGTTAGGTAGAAGAGCACATCGTCTGCAAATGCAGACAATTTATGCTCGTCTTTACCTATTTTGATTCCTTCTATTTCCGGGCATTTATGGATCCTAGACAGTAGGGGTTCAATAGACAATACAAATAAGAGTGGTGAGAGGGGACACCCCTGTCTTGTGCCATTTTTCATTGTAAAAGGATAGGACAAGTCGCCATTTATTTTTATCCTAGCTGTTGGGGCCTGGTAAAGGGTTCCAATCCACTCCAGCATCCTCTGCCCGAATCCCACGTTTTTCAGGGTTTGTTGCATGAGTCCCCAGTCTACCCTGTCGAATGCTTTTTCAGCATCGATCGACAGGAGTAGACCGGGGTACCCATTGCCTTTCATTTTATGGAGCAAAAGAAGTGCCCTTACACCATTATCTCTCCCCTCTCTTCCTTGGATAAATCCTGTCTGGTCTGGATGGATCAGCCCTGCCATCTCTTGTTTTACTCTCTTGACCAGTACCTTTGCAAACAGTTTTAAGTCTGTATTCAGCAACGATATTGGCCGATAGCCCGAGCATGTTTTGGCATCCTTACCTTCCTTTGGAATGACAGTTATGGTCGCCTCTGCAGCTTCTCTACTTAGGGTGTAATCTTTGGCATAATCGTGGTAGGAGGATCTCTTTACATTTTTTGTAGTATAATGGTGTGAGGCTGTCAGGGCCTGGGCTTTTACCCGATGCTGTGCCTGTTAAGGCTGTCTGCATTTCATTTTCTGTAATAGGCCTGTCCATCACTAACGCCTCTTTTTGATTTACTGTTGCAAGTCCCGCTTCCTGCAGAAAGTCTGAGATTTTATTTTTTTTCTCCTTTTTTTTTCCATTTTTTCTGTTTCACTGCAATTTGCGATTATATGGAATTCCCTTTTTGTTTCCTGGAATAGAAGTTCTTTGAGTTAATTTACTTTGTTAACTAGTTCCAAATATAGATCTTGTTGCTTCCCCTCTCTTTTATGTTTTTGTTCTAACTTAAATATCTCGGCAATTAATTTGTTCTTTTTAAAACTCTTCTCTTTTTTTTCCTTGCTCCTTCTGATATCAGGATACCTCTAATCAGAGCCTTGTGGGCATCCCATAGTGTTATCTGTTATCTGTTGAGTATTTGGGGCATAGATGTTCACCAGGGTACATTCCATCTCTTCTAGTTTCCCTCTTAAAAAGAGAAATCTCCCCTCAGGGTCTATTAGTCTATCGGACAGCAGGAATCTTACCCCCTTGGCTATTCCTATGGCCACTCCCCTAGCATGTTTTGAAACGTTGTCCTCGTAGTACCATGTGGGGTAATCTGTCGAGTGTAACTTAATATTGGATTCTAGTGTAAGGTAGGTTTCCTGTAGGAAGGCTATGTCGGTCTTGATTCTTTTCAATTCCTTTAACACTTTATGCCTCTTAGCGGGACTATTAAGGCCTTTTACATTATATGATACACATTTTATTATCGGCATCGTATCTTATCTTGCTCCCTCCACTTTATTCCAGAGTTTGACCTCTTCCTTACTCCTTTTACTCTCTCTTCTGGCAAGTTTGGTGAGGTGGGTCCCCACCCCCCTTTCCCCTCCCTCTTCCCTCCCCTCATCCCCCCAACCCCTAACCCCTCCCATTACCTCCCTCCTCCCTAATGGCCGGCTAAAGGCCTCTGAACCAATCTTCATCCCTTGGTTCAGTTTCCCTGAGGTGAGACCTAATCGTGCCCCCCCATCTAACATAGATGGGGGTGAATTACCATACTTCCCTGGGAAAACGGGACTGCCAGCTTATTTCAGCTCCCCTCCCCCTCCCCTCCGTATCCCCCCCTCAGCTGACTCCCCCCATTAGGCCCATCCAGGTAGGTCTGGTATCTGTATATCCAATCTATTACAAAATTCTCTAAGATCTTCCGGAAATTGTAAAATCGCTGATTTCCCTTCTTTTGTCCCTACTAGACACGCCGGGAATCTCCAGTTATACTTAATTTTCTTGGTTACTAGTTGTTATAAAAGTGGTTTTAGGAGTCGTCGCCTAGCGAGGGTCTCTGAGGCCAGATCCGCATATATCTGTAGAGTGGACCCTGCGTAGACGAGGGGGGGTGTCCCCTCAGTTTCTTCCAGATTTCATCCTTTTCTTCAAAGGATTGAAACCTAACTATAACATCCCTTGGCCGTTCTTTGTCCGTTCTTTTGGGTTTTCCTACACGATGAACTCTCTCTATCCTGATAGGATCTTCAGATGTTTTTTCCAATAGCGGATTAAATATTGTCCACATTATTTTCCTCAGATCTTCGCCTTCTTCTTCTGGTACAGATCTGATTCTCAGATTTTGTCTCCTAGATCTATTTTCCTGGTCTTCCAGCTTATAAAGTATGCTCCTCTGTTGTAATTGTAACTGTGCTACTTGTTCCCTTAGAGTATTTGATTCTTGTTCTTGTTTCTCTGATCGCTCTTCTATCGCCTCCACCCTAGAGAGAAGATGGCCAAGGTCTGTTCTTAGACTATGTATTTCTCCCTTAATCGCATTCTCAAGTCGCATCAACATCTCTGCCATGTCCCCCTTTGTTGGAATTCGTGCGTCAGGTCTTTGTTCCTCCATTCTGCTTATCTCTGAATCGCTCTCTGTGGTCCCTTCCTCTCTCGATTCCTCCAGTGTTCCCCCTTGGGTTGGGCTCTGGGATTTTTTGCCGTCTGTCTTTTTATCTGTTTTCACTTGTGGTAGCTTTGGTGACCTTTGGTGATCCTATATTTTTTGAGCTTTCCCCTTTGGACATGTACTATTTAATGGAACTTGTTGCGGCAGAGCTGCCAGGCGTTTTTGGTACTCCTCTCTTTGTGGATCTACTTGTCATCCTGGACATAGTACTCCTCACTTTTCTGATTCTGTTCCCCAGTTTGACAGCCTATTATCCTCCCCTCAGATTCTGAATCCTACTATTTCGCTTTTTATGGGTGACCAGTAGAAAAACAGGGGGGAGCACAACCCTGCCCTGGGGGGGAGGGGATACGCAATAGTCTATGTGGGTCTTGTCCTGCTTTTTACCGTAGTCCTGGGTTAGTTGAACATAAGCGCTTCTTTTAGTCGCTTACTGATAGACTTTTAACGATAAACCGCTTACCCCAGTTACTGTGTCCTTATTTAGTGTTCCCTTATTATAAGATCTTTGGTTTAGTTCTATATATCTTAGTAGGTATATGGACAAATGGTGGGACAAATCCCTTTTCTTATGTACCTTCAGATGATAGTTTAGATTTTTAACCCCAGTACCTAGAAAACACATAGGGTTGAGCCCTCTGGCGTATAGTATCCGGGGAAGTGAGACTTGCTTATAATTGGTGCGATTCCCTGTGTAAAAAAAAACCCTATCCTTCCTTAATACAACCTACAACTCTACCGTCCCGCCTAAGTTGTTATGTAGATGTACATTTATAAGCTGGAATTTTGTTCCTTGGTTACTTCCACTGACCGCAATTTCTCAGTCCAGGTGTTTTTTTTTTTTTTCAAAGTTGTGTGAACACTTTTCCCAAGAGCTCGTGGGGACCTAATTGCAAAAAGCAGAGGACTTGTCTACCACATGTAAAGCCCTTCCATTTAGCGGAGCTCTTTTGACAGCCTTTCTAATCTTCACATAGAGGATAAAATACTGACGCACAAGGCCCAGGGGTGCAAGGTATATTCTTATTATAGGAACGATAGTTCATTATATGTTAACTTGAGGGGCCTCCCGTTGATTTGTAAGGCCGTCCGTGCACTAAAGTCCGCTTGTTTGCTTATTAAGCATAATAGAAACTAAGACTGCTCTCGCATAGTGAACTATAAATGGACGACAGCGCAAACAGAGGACCGTGTGTTTTCGTTTGGGGGCTTGAACATGTAACCATATTACTTAATCAGAGCATATAGTGATGATAGGGTGGTGACATTACCAACAATCTTTTAAATCCTCCATGTAATAGTTGGGTACAGTACCTTCTGGGTCAGCTTCTCATACTACCTGCTCATCGCGGGGGATAACTGCTCCTCCTGGTCTCCACAGCTTTTCTCACTGAAGGCTCCGTACCTCTTGTAGCGGGGGGCCGACCTGGAGGAGTCGCTGTGGGCCGGCGTCCAGCGACCAGCCATGGTGGTGGAAGTGGGAGGGTGACGGGGGTGGTGAAACGCAGTCCCCCTGTTTCATGCCGCGATCTTGGGCACCTGATTGATCGCCTGGATCATTGCGGGGAGCTCCCGGTCCGATGATGGGGATATCGACCGCGGCTCCTCCGTGGTCTCACACTCCCCGTTGCTGCAGCGTTCCGTCCGTCCTCGCTTCCCCGATGCTCAGCGTTCTCAGGTCCCACCCACCTTGAGGCACGTCACGTCCTCACGTGCATGCCATCCCCTAATTTTCACTGAACACAAAAGAGGATTTCTCAAATCTGGATTAACTCTGTGTGGCAAGACTGGGCACAGATGATAGGAAATATTATACTCTACATTGTGACATCAAAAAAATAAAAATTTGGGGTTTACATCCACTTTAAACACACTAATATCACTGCTGATACCTGTAAAAAAATAATTAATAAACATATAATATAATGCGGTACGCATTATATTATATGTTTATTAATTATTTTTTTACACAACAATAACAAAAAACAAGTTGGTGATGAAAAAAGTGATAAAGTTCCAAAACATAATAAAACTGGAATCCCTTCGTTGGAGAGAACTTGCTTCAATACGTGGCATGCAGCAATTTAAAATCAGTGATTCAAAACCATCACCGCCACCTCTAGGTGAATACTCTGCTCACCTCAGGAGAAGACTATGGCATATTGATCTTCAGTAATCATGAGAAGAAACAACCGCTGTGTCCTGGATCCTCTGTCGTTCTCATTGAGACGGCGGTTGTTTCTTCTCGTGATTACTGAAGATCTCAGGTAGGCCGTGGCATTAAAACAATGCTCAGTTGGTACTAAGGGGCAAAAAGGGTGCAAGGGATATATCCCCCACACCATTACACCACCACCACCAGCCTGAACCGTTAATACAAGACAGGATGGATCCATGCTTTTATGTTTATGCCAAATTCTGACTCTACGATCTGAATGTCGCAACTGAAATTGAGGCTCATTAGACCAGGCAATCTTCTATTGTCCATTTTTGGTGAGCCTGTGCGAATTGTAGCCTCAGGTTCCTGTTCTTAGCTGACAGGAGTGGCACCCGGTGTTGTCTTCTGCTGCTGTAGCATATACAGTGCAGAAAATAAGTATTTGAACACCCTGCTATTTTGCAAGTTCTCCCACTTGGAAATCATGGAGGGGTCTGAAATTGTCATCGTAGGTGCATGTCCACTGTGAGAGACATAATAAAAAAAAAAAAAAATCCAGAAATCACAATTTATGAATTTTTTTAACTATTTATTTGTATGATACAGCTGCAAAGAAGTATTTGAACACCTGTCTATCAGCTAGAATTCTGACCCTCAAAGACCTGTTAGTCTGCCTTTAAAATGTCCACCTCCACTCCATTTATTATCCTAAATTAGATGCACCTGTTTGAGGTCATTAGCTGCATAAAGACACCCGGGGAAATTGCTAAGCAGCTTGGTGAAAAAAGGTCCACTGTTGGAGCAATCATTAGAAAATGGAAGAAGCTAAACATGACTGTCAATCTCCCTCGGACTGGGGCTCCATGCAAAATCTCACCTCGTGGGGTCTCAATGATCCTAAGAAAGGTGAGAAATCAGCCCAGGACTACACGGGAGGAGCTGGTCAATGACCTGAAAAGAGCTGGGACCACCGTTTCCAAGGTTACTGTTGGTAATACACTAAGACGTCATGGTTTGAAATCATGCATGGCACGGAAGGTTCCCCTGCTTAAACCAGCACATGTCAAGGCCCGTCTTAAGTTTGCCAATGACCATTTGGATGATCCAGAGGAGTCATGGGAGAAAGTCATGTGGTCAGATGAGACCAAAATAGAACTTTTTGGTCATAATTCCACTAACCGTGTTTGGAGGAAGAAGAATGATGAGTACCATCCCAAGAACACCATCCCTACTGTGAAGCATGGGGGTGGTAGCATCATGCTTTGGGGGTGTTTTTCTGCACATGGGACAGGTCGACTGCACTGTATTAAGGAGAGGATGACCGGGGCCATGTATTGCGAGATTTTGGGCAACAACCTCCTTCCCTCAGTTAGAGCTTTGAAGATGGGTCGAGGCTGGGTCTTCCAACATGACAATGACCCGAAGCACACAGCCAGGATAACCAAGGAGTGGCTATGTAAGAAGCATATCAAGGTTCTGGCGTGGCTTAGCCAGTCTCCAGACCTAAACCCAATAGAGAATCTTTGGAGGGAGCTCAAACTCTGTGTTTCTCAGCGACAGCCCAGAAACCTGACTGATCTAGAGAAGATCTGTGTAGAGGAGTGGGCCAAAATCCCTCCTCCAGTGTGTGCAAACCTGGTGAAAAACTACAAGAAACGTTTGACCTCTGTAATTGCAAACAAAGGCTACTGTACCAAATATTAACATTGATTTTCTCAGGTGTTCAAATACTTCTTTGCAGCTGTATCATACAAATAAATAGTTAAAAAAATCATACATTGTGATTTCTGGAATTTTTTTTTGATTATGTCTCTCACAGTGGACATGCACCTACGATGACAATTTCAGACCCCTCCATGATTTCCAAGTGGGAGAACTTGCAAAATAGCAGGGTGTTCAAATACTTATTTTCTGCACTGTATGCTTCAAGGTTTGATGTGTTCTGCATTATTTGAGTTACTCCCCCCCCCCCCCCGCTGTCTGCTGGGAGACGCATGGGTCCCAGAAGACAGCAGGGACCATTTTGATTGTGCAGCACGACACGCGCATGCGCAGTGGGGAACCGGGAAGTGAAGCCACAAGGCTTCGCTTCCTGATTCGCTTATGGAAGATGGCGGCGGCAGCATCCGAGGACCTAGGGATGGGTCAGCCTTGAGTGCCGACATCGCGGGCACGCTGGACAGCTAAGTGTCCATATTTTAAAAGTCAGCAGCTGCAGTATTTAAAAAAACGTAAAAAAAATTTTTTAGCGCATGCGCTTAAAGTTTCCATTGCTTCATGATTTGGCTATTATATACTGTCATTTTAGGGGGTTTACATCCACTTTAAGCTAATCACATTTGTTATTTGAATTTATTCACAGGTTGAATTAGTGCACCTTGATTATATACTCATAAGCATAATTTCCCTATTGATCTGCCTCCTCCCTGCAGAACACCTGGTCCCACACTGCCATGTTTTTCTGACCCCACTAGGGCACAGCTGTTTCTTCTGGGCCATCTTAATAGCATCATGGGCCCCTGGGCAAAGTAATGCTCTGGGGCACCTACGATGATGACAGTGCAGGTAAACAGACATCAAGTAGGTAGGAGGCAGACTGCCTCCCCTGTGCATCTATCACTCTCAGTGCCATCATGGGGCCCCCAATTTTGGGGCAGCGTGGGTTCAAGGACCAGCTCCTTTGGGGAAAGTGCAGGTGGCCCCATGCAGCTGGGGCCCCTGGGCAGTGCCCAGGTGTGCCCTCACATTATGACAGCCCTGCTGCAGCAGCCCCATAATGACACACATGTACTGTGACATGTCATTGGGGGGTGCGGCTGCAAAAAAAACATAAGTAGACAGCCCCCCTATGCATGTGCCGTACAGTACCCCATGCCCTTCTGGAACCCATGTGGTAGGTATCCGAGAAGGCTGTGAGACACTAAACCACATTCTAGACCAGAAATAAAGAAGGATTGGGAGATTCTCCCAAAAAAGGTATTCTGTTAAAAGAGAGGTTTAAGGTTTTGCTTTGAGGACCGATTTTGAAATATAAATGTGTAGCGCTGACCCCCGAAGGAGCGGCTGATTGTAAATTTGGGCCTGTACTCTGCCTTGACACCCCCGAGTATTTTTGGTCTCACTCCCCTTGACACAGCTGTGGTGCAATACAGATATAAAGCTTTGGTGTTGAAGGGGAAAGTAATCATACACAGGCTGTGCTGAAACAACAGTTAGTTTTACTGAAATAGATTCTGTACTTAACCACGAGAACACATTTGGTGGGCAACAAATATTACAGGAAATTATAGGCAGCAATCCCCTAATGTCCTCCCCTATCAGCAGGACTTTGGCGTCTCCAAGTGGGACTAGTGCGCAGGCCACAACTCAACACTGCGCACCTTCCCACTTCCAGCACACCATACAAAAATCAGTAAACACGCTATGCAACGTACAACATCTAACAAGAATAAGATCACAGCGTGTAATGGACTTAATGTTCCCACCTCAGACAGTGTCTGGTAAATGGTAGCAGTACTGCAAGGCCTTGCAATGAGAACAGTCTAGTCTCTGATCTTCTTTTCTTCTGCTAGCAATTTAAGAGAAAGATTTGTAATCCAAGTGCTCTCTGGTTAATGAGTGGTGTGAAATAAACTGAAACTGTAGTCTAACTGTGAGAGGTACCTGTACACTCTCTCCTGGGAGCACAACTCCAATGACCGGCACCAACAGTTGGTTTAGGTTTGAGGCCTTTGCACGTGTGGCTTTATGGCACACCGCGACAGCGTGGAACTATCAGTCCCAGCAACACTACCAAGGCAGCCTAGATGTGTGTCAAACAGTACAAGACTTTGGGCATGAGCCCTCTCACCACACGAGGTCCAGGCGGATGGATGTCTTCACTCCATACGAGGTCCAGGCGGATGGATGCCTTCACTCCTCACGGTCTCAGTCCGGTCTCTAGCAATCATCCGGTTGTCTGATTCTCCTCCAGAGCCGGTCGGAAGTCCTCCGTCACCCTTCTTGAGATCGATGGCTTGCTTCTGCAGAAAATAGGACGGAATTCCGTAGATCGCACCGAAAGAGGGAGAGAGAGAGAGAGAGAGAGAGAGCTCCTCCAGGGCGTATGTCCCAGGAACCAGAGAGAGCTAAAAATGGCCACCACCAAACCTTTTATCACCTTCCCAGCATGCCTTGCAGCCCCGAGTGTCCATGGGTAAGTCCTTCACATCACTCCTCCCATGCTTCTTGAAAAAACCAAAAGATGGTGCCGTCCATTCCACATTTTCACCACTAGATGGTGCCAAACACCTATTTACAACACCAGTCCATAGAATAACATTGTAAAACATCAATATGTCTTTGGAGAGGCAAAAACTGTCCCCACTACAAATGTAAAAGTTAAATAATCTTCTCTTTGGATACGCAGGCATTTCTTTTTTATTGACTATAGTCCAGAACTATGTATGTTAAATGTTATAAACATATAAGTTAATGATAACCTGACACAAAAGAAGAGCACTTTAGCAGTGCCCACTTATCAGAAAACATCACAATGTTCTGCCTTTCACAAACAACACATGCAGCTTAGATCCTCTTTGTTTACTTGCTGTAACAACCTCCTTTGTGACAAATGCAAGTGCGTCAATCCTTGTACTTTCATTTATTTTGCAGCATCATCCACACCTGAAATTCCCAAGATGACACAGAGAGCATCGTTAGTTTTTTTGTACTTGCCCACTTGACTTTAATTTGTCAGTGAAATAAAATGGGCTTGTGTTCTCTTCCACGTTGTAAACAAAGTCATATATTCAGGCTCAGTCTTACACTGTTTATTCCGTTAAACAACAAATAAGGGGACAAATAGCAAGATACATTAAATACCTATGTCATTTTAAGAATAAACACTAGGTGGTGCTCATGCTTTGTCTTTTCAAAGTAATTAGTGCTGGAATTAATAGAGTTTCAGATTAATTGCGTTCATACAAATGCACTGTTGTGGTACCTCGAGATGATGCATGTTAAATATACTTTAAATCTATAGTTATAGCATATGAAAATATAATAAATATTACAGCAATTTAAATAGTATTATAATTACAATACCAAGTAGATCCCAAACATTAAAAAAAAAAAATACTGTAACACCGTGTAGTTTTTTTTTTCCCATTAGGATCATACCACCTATTAGAATTGGTAGGGGGCTGACCTGCTATATAGGCTGAGGTAACATGCCACTGGGGAGGAGTCATGAGAGGAAGGAAGATGGAGCAGTAGTGTTTTCTGTGTGAAGGCCCCAGGCTCGGGGGCCCGGGGCCTACCTGATGCTGAGGAGAAAGTCCTGGATGAGGACCACTTTTCTTCAAACACTGCATAAGAGGAATTTAAGATTAAAGAAAGAAGTTATGTGTAACGGCCCTGGCGACCGGGAGTGAACCACAACTGTGGATAGCAAGGATTTCAATGCATGTGCCTATGTTATGTGAGATTTCAGTACTGAGCCCCAGGCGTCACTCCACACAAACAGGAGTTTGGGGGTTCCCTACATCATCTCTCTCTCACTTAAATGAATGCATTGAGTTTCTAGGGGTGATCGCATTACAACATGCGACCAGATCCTAGCGTTAAAAGATACGATTCAGTAGGAGATTCCAATGCACAACTGTATGCAAGTGATTATCAGTATTGGACCACAGTATTGGATCCAATCAGAGATCAGTATTAGATCCAATTTTTTTTTGGATCAGTATTGGATCCAATCAGAGATCAGAGATCAGTATTGGACCACAGTATTGGATCCAATCAGAAATCAGGAGTTTGGGGGTTCTCTACATCATATCAATTATTACATAAGATAATGCATTAGGCCACCAAAGCCTTGTACACACGATCAGTCCATCCGATGAGAGCGGTCTGAAGGACCGATGTTATCGGTTAGCCGTTGAAGCTGACTAATGGTCCGTCACGCCAACACACCATCGGTTTAATAGGTTCAATGCTTTCAAGCATGCGTCGACTTCTGAGCATGCGTGGATTTTTAACCGATGGTCGTGCCTACTAAGGATCGGTTTTTGACCCATCGGTTAGGAATCCATCGGTTAAAATTTTAAGCAAGTTGGCTTTTTTTAACCGATGGTTTTAAATAACTTATGGGGCCCACACACGATCGGTTTTGACCGATGAAAACGGTCCATCAGACCGCTGTCCTCTATGTAACCGATCATGTGTACGAGGCCTAAGGGAGTAAGCATGAAATAGCTTCAACCCTTAGCATAGAAAAGTTTAGAGAAAACATGTTCAGTAACTTAGGGCAAAGCCCATAAACAAGTTATAACTTATGTCAAGCACGTAGTAAATAGGAATAGTGATAGCAATAGTGATAGCAACTAGTAATTGCATAAGAGAGGCTTATATAGCTCAGCTTATTTGAGAGTATATGTCCCTTTAACCACTTGCCGTCTGCCCTATTACAAAATGACGGCGGCAAAGTGGTTTCAATATCCTGACTGGACGTCATATGACGTCCTCAGGATATTGAGCCGCATTGTTGTAGGGTGTCAGTCTGACACCCCGCAACACCGATCTAGGTAAAGAGTCTCTTTACCACGTCATCAGCCATGTCCAATCACGATGTAAAGAGCCGGTTATCAGCTTTTCCTGACTCGCGTCTGTCAGACGCAAGTAGAGGAGAGATGATCAACTGCTCCTCTGACAGGGGGGTTTGTGCTGATTGATTATCAGCACAGCTCCCCCGAGGATGCCCACACTAGACTAGAGGTGCAGCGTGGTGCGGCAGGAATAAATACACTGAGTCCAGTTGCAATTAACAAAACTTTTATTGAATGAATGGTCCTATAATACTAACAGCCCATTGGGAACACTCAGAGTTCTATGCTAACTTGTAGATTGGTGAAGGTTTCGATGCACTGACAGTATCTGTCTCCGAGGGCGGAACACGGCTTGGCTAGTCTGAGCCCAGTTGAGAGGATTTTGATGCAGGATGGCGTGTCCCTAATCTGTCCCTACACATCCAGAACCTACCTTTATTCATTCTCCGTGAAAGATGGGTGAACTGTCGCTACGTTGTCCACCCCGCAAGAAAGTGCACCAAAGTGATATACAGAAAAAAACAACACTCCTGCGCACGGGTGGATTGTCCAACAATTATTCACTATTTTGCATGGAAAATTCCACAAATGTCAAGTATGGTAACAGTGGCCTGCTGCCCTTCATGGATGGGGTATATCCTAGCAGAGAACAAAAAGAAGAAAAAGAAAGGCGCACCGGCCTAGTGTGTTATCGTTGACAATTTATTAAAATATAATAATAAAAAAAAGAAATGTCTATAAGGGGTGACTGTGGAAAGGCCTGCACTGCTGGGCTCTGATGAAGAGGTCTTTGTCGCCTCGAAACGTGTCAGCCGGCAGTGACACACCTCTATCCCCCCTATTCTGGAGTGTGATTCGAGGGGTATCTACCACATCTTTGTTGACAAGCCTACTATGTTACTTCTCTTGTGAGTAGTTTTTTATTATTATATTTTAATAAATTGTCAACGGTAACACACTAGGCCGGTGCGCCTTTCTTTTTCTTCTTTTTGAAAGTGCACCAAAGCCTGGGGGCAGGCACTTAAAAATGCTCTGCTGACCCAAGATGGCTGCCAGGGTTACCTGGATGCAGTGTAGACAATCAGAACGCTGCCTAGGAAATCGAGGAAACCATCGAGAAATACGATTTTTCCTGACTTTGTCTCCAGCTGTAGCACCACTTCAGCCGAGCGCCACCTACATTTCATAACAGAGACTGCACCTGCCTACATGCAGGCAACAGTGAAGCATCATGGAGGTTTCTTGCTAGTTTGGGACTGCATTGGCCCAAAATGTATTCTGCAGCAGGACAACAACCCCAAACTTGCAGCCAATGTCATTAAGTCTATTTTTAGTGTAAAGGAGAACAAGGAGTAATGGACATGATTGTTTCACCCCCACAGAGCCATCATCTCAACATCGAGGGCCAGATTCAGAAAGATCAACGGATCTTTCTGAATCTGGCCCTCGATGTTTAGATGAGGGCTCTGTGGGGGTGAACAACCTAGCTGGCGTGTTCCCCGATACGTTATGCCGCTGTAAATATTTGCGGAAGTTCTTTATTCAGAAAGAACTTGCGCCATTATTTACGGCGGCGTAACGTATGTGTGGCGGTCTAAGGCCGCGCAATTCAAATGAATGAAGTGGGGGCATGATTCATGTGAATGAATCATGACCCCACGTAATTCACGTTTTTTTTGGACGGCGCATGCGTGAAATCACGTCGCTTTTCCTCAATGTAAACGACGTAACGTCGAGGCCCCATTCCCGAACGATTTACGCAAACGACGTAACCGACGTACAATTCAACGATGTCCCGACGTCCATACTTAACATTGGCTACGCCTCCTATAGCAGGGGTAACCTTACGCCGCTCTAACGCTTACGCAAACGACGTAAACTACAACGCGCCGCCGCAAGTACGTTCGGGAATCGGCGTAAATAGCTCATTTGCATATATTACGCAAAAGCCGCCGTAAGCGCCACCTATCGGCCAGCGTAATAATGCAACTAAGATATGCCGGTGTAACAGACTTACGTCGCTCGTATCTTAGAAGAAAGCCGGCGTATTTTGTTTTCTGAATAGCAAAAAAAGATACGCCGGCTATTCTTAGTATCAAGAGATACGCTGCGTAAATAGCTTTCTGAATCTGGCCCCAAGTCTGTCTGTGATTACATGAAGAGACAAAAGGATTTGAGACAGCTTACATCCACAGAACATCTATGGCAAGTTCTCAGAGATGTCTAGAACAACCTAGCTGCCGAGTTCCTTCAAAAACTGTGTGCAAGTGTACCTTGAAGAAATAAAGAATTGATGCTGTTTTGAAGGCAAAAGGAGGTCACATCAAATATTGATTTAATTTGGATTTCTTTTCTGTTCATTTATTTTCCATTTTGTCAATTGATAAAAATAAACTATTAACTCTTCTATTAAGCATTCTTCATTTACAGTATTTTTTCAAGCTTGCCTAAAACTTTTTGCACCGTACTGTATGTATGTCAACTCACTGAGGGTTAAAGCCTGTGCTACTACATATACTGTATGTGTATGTTCAGCAATATGGGGTATTTTATCATAATCAGTTGAAAATTGATCATTGCATATAATGACAAACTATGAAACATTGATCTAAATCTGTCTAAATTGATTCTTCAATTGTTTTTTTGTATTTATTGCCTGCAAATATTAACATGTGAAGCACCCTATTAACTTTTAAATGCCCCTGTGCCTGACTTTAGACATTAAGGCTCCATTCACATCTGAGCGACAAAACGCCGGTCGCCCGACGCTCTTGTCGCTTGAGATGTGAAATAACATTGCGGTCTATGGAGATGGTTCACATCTCAACGCCTGTCGCCTGAAAAAAAGTCCCGGACCCTTTTTTTCAGGCGACATTGGCGTTCGCTCATAGACCGCAATGTTAAAGAAAAAAAAAAAAGTTTCATCTACAGGCGGCAAGATAAGCCGCGTACGCGGCGTATCGTGTCGCCTAGGTGTGAATGCAGCCTAAAGTATTCATCTATTTACAAATACCAAAGGAGCTTTGAAACTAGCTCTTAATAGGCACTTTGAAATTATTTATTATCAAAGTTTCTCAAAAATCACAAGAAAAACTCAGTTTCTGAGTTTCAAGAGATCCTCAAATTTTTCACCTACTATTGAGTAATTGAACAGTACTGACTAGCATATTCAAGGCTTTGCATATCTTTTTATATTCTCTTCCATCTTTGTAAAGTTTCATTACCTTGTTACGCAGGTCTTTTGACTGTTCTTTTTTACCTCCTCATGGCTCAGTGTCTAGCCTGCTTAGTGCATCCATGTGAGAGCTAAAAAAAATCATTGACTATTTACACAGACATTAAATGTGATTTCAAAAGCCACAAATGTGAGAAATTAATTACCATTGTAACCTGTGTGTGCCACCTTCTGTGTCTGTATCAAGGCCAAACTTTCCTGGGTATGTAAACTTTTGATCAGGGCCATTTGGATGATTTCTGTTATCATTATGATTTAAAAAGGATCCAAATAACGATGTGATAATAAATGGCTTCATGTGATTCCAATCTTAAATAAGAGACAGTGTTTTGGTATGATCAGTCATATTTTCAATATTAATGCCAAAATGTCACAATTTCTGCCAAGGTATGCAAACTTTTGAGCACGATTGTATACGGAGCCCTGGACATGTGTGTGCGTGTCCATATGGCAACAGTAACTGCAGTACCTTTTAAGAAGAATGAGGCTTTGATCTTCAGCTAGCCACTTTCGTTAGTGCACTTAAAGTGGTGTTCCACCCTAAAAAAAAAATACACCAAAATCCTTAAAAAAAATAATGTGTTTACTCACCAGAAAGGGTGGTTGCTATGCAGAACTTGCTAATCTGCCTCTTCCTCCACCTCGGCAGGTCTTCTTCCTCATTCTCCTTGCAGTGTCTTCTGGAGAATGTGGAGCGCTGCCCTCTGGGAACTGTGTGTATCCCAGAAATCAGCCGCCCATTAAAGTGGTGTTCCACCCTAAAAAATCCTTAAAAAAAAGTAAAACATTTTTTTTAAATACCAGAGTAAAAAACTGTGTGTATCCCAGAAATCAGCCGCCCATTCAAAAAGCGGCGGAAGCCTTACACACGCACAGTAGGAAATGGGCAGTGAAGCCGCAAGGCTTCACTGCCTGTTACCCTTACTGAGGATGGCGGCGCCGGGACCCTCCATGATCTAGGGGTCGGCCTCGGGGAGGGCTGATATCGGGGGTGCTTAGGACAGGTACGTGTCCTTATTAAAAGTCAGTAGCTACAGTGTTTGTAGCTGCTGACTTAAAAAAAAATCGCGGGTGTAATCCCGCTTTAAACTCCTGAATAGCAGGGCCAAACAGTACAACTGGCCTGGATTATCAAGTAAAGAATGCAGGATCTTCCTCAGCAAGGTGAAAGGACAATGGTGTCTGAATACAGTGTCTCTTTACCTGAATGACCTTGTGTCCTGTGGCACTACGGATGTCAGCAAGGTGACTAAGAGCAATGATGTCTGTATACAGTGTTCATAAAGCCAGATAGCAAAGTAAAACAACTCTGTCTGTGTTCAGTGTCCTTGTTCCCTGCAAATGGGCAAATGCCCCCTCACCAAATCTTGCGGTCAAGGCCCAAATGATCGTCCTGGAACAGGCAGGCTCTTCTGGCGACCTGACTGGTCACCCCACACTGGAAAGCTTCACCGTCGGTGCAGGTTTGCCTGGATATGCACCTGGCAACCCCCTCTTTCAGGCTGGATGTCCCGATCGGCTATGGATGCCTGAAATCACACACTGGACTGACCTGGAAGGAAGCACCTCTTCCCTAGGTCCAGTCTCTTGTCCTGCCTCGTTGTTACTGAAATCCCTCAGCAAAGCAAGATGGAGTCTTCTCCAGATCATGCTGGCTCTTGTAGTTCCATACTGTTTAATCCGAATGTGAAACTTGAGTCCTGGGATTACAATTTACAATTTATCACCAAAAGTAAAGCCCACATTGTCCTGAAAAAAAAAAAACAATAGACTAAGTGACCACAGGGCCGCCATCAGGGGGGTACAGGCATTACACCTGTAAGGGGCCCGGGGGTCCCCAGGGGCCCGGATGGGAACCACCCTAAAAAAATATATATATATATATTTTTTTAATATATTTTTCTTTTATTTTTTATTAAAGGGCCAATTTTTTTTCTTTTATTTTTTTTAGAGGTCCGAGGTCCCCAGGGGCCCGGAGGCCACCAGGGCCCCAGATGGCAAGCCCTTTTTTTTTTATAAAAAAATATATTTTTTTATAAAAAAATATATTTTTCTTTTATTTTTTATTAACCACTTACCTACTGTGCACCTACACCCCCTTCCTGCCCAGACAAAATATAAGCTTCCGGCACTGCGTCGCTTTAACTGACAATTGCGCGGTCGTGCGACGTGGCTCCCAAACAAAATTGGCGTCCTTTTTTTCCCACAAATAGAGCTTTCTTTTGGTGGTATTTGATCACCTCTGCGGTTTTTATTTTTTGCGCTATAAACAAAAATAGAGCGTCAATTTTTAAAAAAATTCAATATTTTTTCCTTTTTGTTATAATAAATAACCCAAAAAATATATAAAAAAAATATTTTTTCCCTCAGTTTAGGCCGATACGTATTCTTCTACATATTTTTGGTAAAAAAAAAAATGCAATAAGCGTTTATCGATTGGTTTGCGCAAAATTTATAGCGTTTACAAAATAGGGGATAGTTTATGGCATTTTTTTTTTTTTACTATTAATGGCGGCGATCTGCGATTTTTTTTATTGGGACTGCGACGTTATGGCGGACATTTCGGACACTTTTCTGACATTTTTGGGACCATTTACATTTATACAGTGAACAATGCTATAAATATGCATTGATTACTATATAAATGTGACTGGCAGTGAAGGGGTTAACCACTAGGGGGCGGGGAAGGGGTTAAATGTGTGTCCTATGAGTGTTCTAACTGTGGGGGGAGGGGGGGTGACTGGGGGAGGTGACCGATTGTGTCCCTATGTACAAGGGACACAATCGCTCTCCTCTCTCCCTGACAGGGACGTGCAGCTCTGTGTTTACACACAGAACTGCACGTCCCAGCTCAGTTACTGAGCAATCGCGTGTGCCTGGCGGCGATCGTTGCCGCCGGGCACTCGCACGGGATCCCCGCAGAGCGGCGGGTGCGCGCGCGCCGCGCCGCCGGCGACGCGCGCGCGCCCGCCCGCGGCTTTAAAGGGACATCACGTCATATGACGTGATGTCAGAACAATGGACGGTGGGCAGATGACAAGTGGTTAAAGGGCAAATTTTTTTTCTTTTATTTTTTTAGAGGTCCGGAGGTCCCCAGGGGCCCGGAGGCCACCAGGGCCCCAGATGGAAAGCCCTCTTTTTTTTATAAAAAAATATATTTTTTATAAAAATATATATTTTTTATAAAAAAATATATTTTTTTAATATATTTTTATTTTATTTTTTATTAAAGGGCCAATTTTTTTTCTTTTATTTTTTTAGAGGTCCGGAGGTCCACAGGGGCCCGGAGGCCACCAGGGCCCCAGATGGCAAGCCCTCTTTTTTTATAAAAAAATATATTTTTTTAATATATTTTTCTTTTATTTTTTATTAAAGGGCCAATTTTTTTTCTTTTATTTTTTTAGAGGTCCGGAGGTCCACAGGGGCCCGGATGGAAACCCCCCTTTTTTTATTTATTTTCTATAAAAAAAAAATATATATATTTTTTAATATATTTTTGTTTTTATTTTTTTATTAAAGGGCCATTTTTTTGTGGGGTTTAGGGGCCCGTAGGCCACCAGGGCCCCAGATGGCAACCCCCCTATTTTTTATTTATTTTTTTATAAAAAAATATATTTTTTTAATATATTTTTCTTTTATTTTTTATTAAAGGGCCAATTTTCTTTCTTTTATTTTTTTTAGGGGTCCGGAGGTCCCCAGGGGCCCGGAGGCCACCAGGGCCCCAGATGGAAAGCCCTCTTTTTTTATAAAAAAATATATTTTTTATAAAAAAATATATTTTTTTAATATATTTTTCTTTTATTTTTTATTAAAGGGCCAATTTTTTTTCTTTTATTTTTTTAGAGGTCCGGAGGTCCACAGGGGCCCGGAGGCCCCCAGGGCACAGGATGGAAACCCCCCCTTTTTTATTTATTTTCTATAAAAAATATATATATATATTTTAATATATTTTTATTTTTATTTTTTTATTAAAGGGCCATTTTTTAGGGGTCTAGGGGCCCGTAGGCCACCAGGGCCCCAGATGGCAACCCCCTATTTTTTATTTATTTTTTTATAAAAAAATATATTTTTTTAATATATTTTTCTTTTATTTTTTATTAAAGGGCCAATTTTTTTTCTTTTATTTTTTTTTAAAGGTACGGAGGTCCACAGGGACCTGGAGATCCCCAGGGCCCCAGATGACAACCCCCCTTTTTTTATAAAAAAAAATATTTTTTTTATATATTTTTTTTATTTTTATATTTATATTATATAATTTATATATATTATTAAAGGGCCCAGAGGTCCCCAGGGCCCCCGGATGACAATCCTCCTTTTTTATATTTTTTTTTACTTTTTTATATTATTTTATTTATTTTTTTAATATATAGATGCATTTTTATTAAAGGGCTCAGAGGTCCCCAGGGCCCCATGTGTCAAACCCCCTTTTTTTATAAATGTATTTTTTATTTTTGTTTATATATTTTTTTTATATTTTTATTTTTTATTAAAGGGCCCAGAGGTCCCCAGGGCCCTGGAAGGCAACCCCCTTGTTTTGTTTTTTTTATATATAAATGTTTATTTCTTTTTTATATATATCTTTTTTTATTTATTTCTTTTTTTTTTAAAGGGCCCAGAGGTTTCTTTTTATTAAAGGGCCCAGAGGTCCCGAATGGAAAGCCCCCTTTTTTGTAATTTCCTTTTATAAAAAATAAGGTCCCCGGGGCCCCAGTTGGCAACCACCCTTTAAAAAAAAAAAATATATATATATATATATATATATATATATAAATATATATATATATATATAATATATATATATATATATATATATATATACATATTCTCTCTTTTTTTCTTTTTATTAAAGGGCACAGAGGTCCCCAGGGCCCCGGACGACTACCCCCCTTTTTTATATATATTTTTCTTTATTTCTTCTTTTTGTAAAGGGCCCCCTGCTTCTCAATTCGCGGCAGCAGCCCCCCCCCTTCTCAATTTCATGCGGCAGCACCCCCCCCCCCCGGTTCTCTGCTCCAGGGGGCCCATGCCTGAAGCTGTGTAAGGGGCCCCAAAATTCTTGATGGCGGCCCTGAGTGACCATAAATAGCGCACTCCCTAAGGAGCCGCAAGTAGAAAGGAATTTCCATCCCTGCACAGCCATGCACACAGCATTTTCACAGCAGAGCATGTCATTTGATGGAATTGCGTATTTTCAATGTTTGAAGTTTAAGGGCCCTTTCACACGTCCGTTTCGTTCGTCCGCTCATTACAAGTCCGTTTACGGACTTGTAATGAACCCCTATGGGAGCGGATCCGTTAGCGGATGATGCATCCGCTAACGTCCGCAAGATCTGCATCCGTTTTTTTGGACGGAAGAATGTCCTATTTTTCTTCCGTCCGGCGGATCGGATCGGATGCAAACGGACAGACGGTCCGTTTCCATCCGATTCCCCATAGCATAGTTTTTTATGCTATGTTTTTTTCCCATGGTAGTGCCCAAATATCCAAAGGATTGCAAACTTGCCTTAAAAAGGCCAGAAAGAAAAAAAAAAAGAAAAAGATTGTGCTCCTTTAAACCTCAATGAGGTTGGGACACTATGGACGGGGTTCAGGTTGTGGTCATGAATCCTCCCATGAACCAAATTCACACCAATTTGCTCATCATTAATATACTAAACTGAAACACTTTATTATTTACTGTAAATCACATATTATTTTCTGTGCATATATCCAGACACTTACAGTGCAACGATTTGTGATCCAGTAATAAGTGGCGCTGACTATCATACTGTACAGCTGAAGTCATTCTCTATGGAGCAGTGAGCCTCTTCTTCAGGCAGCTGAAAAATGAATACCAGGGACACTGGCAAGCAATCAGTATAAAGGCATGTGGTTTGGACATACAATCCTCCTCTTTCTGCAATGATTAATTTACCACATTTAGCAGTTGTTTCAGATACTTTAAATGTGTGAGCAGAATGAGGCATCTCACCCACCAAGGATTATACATTCTGAATTTAATATCTTAAAGTGAAACTGTGCTTTGCAAATACCAGGAAAAGCAACAAGGTCAGTTTAAAGAGAACCTGTCATTTTTCATTACAAGGGCAAACCATATAGATACTTTACTGCAGTAGTAGGGGTAGAAAGGATATTGGAGATAAATACTGTACATCATCATCCCAAACAATGCATACATATTTAGTCAAATATGTTTTATTGATAAAGGAACCAACGCTGTATCTTGGCCTAGGCCAACAAGGCCCAGGCCTAAGGCAGCACTTTGCAGGGGGGCAGTATGAAAAGAGTCCCCGCTGGCTTGAGGTACACTTTTAGTGCAGCGTCAGGTGGACAAATTGGTCTGGTGCCCCCATTAGGCAGCCACACTGCTGCCGGTATGTAAGGGATGGTGCAGACACAAGGGACACTGACATAGTCACCTATACCTGGCAGGTAGGTAGTAGGACTCTCCTCCAATCCTTTGCTTGTGCCAGTTGTATATATTAAGAAATCTTAATTTTATTTCTGTTGATTGCTGATTAGAAAAATAAACAGGTGGTATTATTTGTTCCTGCCCCCAATCCTTCCTCTGGTCACTGCCTGGACCACTTACCTTCATCACTGTGCTACATGTTTTCTGCTGTACCACTGGCAAGGTTAAATCCTCTTAGTCCTCCATAAATTTAGCAGAAATGTGTGCTTAAAGTAGAACTATAGGCAACATTTTGTTTTCCCATTTTGGATAGAGTAAGGGATGGTTATAGCCCCTGTTATTTTATTTTTTATTTTTTTTTGCCATCCGTTCATTTCCCTTTATTTCCTGCCCCATATCCAAACAGGAAGTATGAAGAAATCTCTGTAGATTAAGGGATTTCAAGGCAAAACAGGAAGGGGTGTGACCTTGACAGGAAGGGGTGGACCATATTTAAATTAGGCATGGCACAAGTTTAGTCAGGCCTAGGGCAGCACAAAACCTAAATACACCACTGAAAGGAACACATGGTGGACCCCCTACTGTGCCTCCATTTCCTATTGGTGGAAAACCAGCATATCCCCTACCTCCATCTCACAATGCAAAGCCCAGAGTTTAATTTTAACCACAGTTTGGCTTTGCTGGCAACAACTGGCTTAGAAACTTTTGTCTAAAAATTGAAGGAGCTGGGGGAGGGGGGATTCTCAGACAATCAGCCAATCAGATATAGCCATTGTTCAGGTATTCTGAATTCTGACAGTTATGGGAGCAGTGGCTGACAGAAGCTACTGTATTCTCTAGCTCAGCCTGCAGACTGAACAAGAGAAACGCTAACATGTTTCTCATAATGCAAAGCCCAGGGTCTATGATACTCACTGTTATGCCAATCCCAGCAGCCACATAGTTGTGCTCCCTTGGGATAAGGATCTTCACAGCCCTAGCAGCTGTATCTTACATATAGCCTTTGCGAATGCCCTGTGGGGGGGGGGGGGGTGAAACGCGTGAGTTGACCACGGGTGGTGATGATATTTCTGGCCGTGAGAAACACGTTGATGCAAATTTCTGCCATTTTGCTTGCATTTCTTCATGCACAAGTGAGTGTAACTGCTTTTAACTTTGTCAATTATTTTAAAACATAACCAGCAACTACAAGAAATACAAGTTCCAGCATATATAAGTTCCAGGGAAATATAAAGCGCTTGTGATCTTATACTATAGGGGTCCACCCCAGTCAGTGAGTGAGGACACTGAAGAGGAACACAATTTGCACCTTATTTAAAGAGACTTCACTTTACACTTGGCACTTTAAAAACTGCACGACTGATCATCACATTCTGCATGTATGGAGATATAAGGATATGGACCAATTTATGAATGACACATGTTTTTTTGTGTATGTATTCATTCTTTATTTCACATAATTCGTTTAATTGCATATTGCAAATATATTTATCATGAATGTACAAGTGGGGATTTGTTTTTATGTAACCAAGTTGCGCTCAAAACACCTAGGTATGGAGGTTTTTTCTTACACCCTCTATAAAGTTGCATAACCCTCTGACTCTCCATATTATAAGAAATAAAAACATACAGTGGAACCTCAGATTGGTAGTAACGCGGTTCATGAGCATTTCGCAATACAAGCTATTATTTATTTTAAATCTGACTCGCTTTGCGACCGTTGTCTCGCGAAGCGAGCAGGATTCAAGCTGCTGGAGTGTGCAGTACCGCATTTGGCACCGGTGATGCTCAGAGGTGTGCAGTACCGCATTTGGCACCGGTGATGCTCAGGAGGTGTGCAGTACCGCATTTGGCACCGGTGATGCTCAGAGGTGTGCAGTACCGCATTTGGCACCGGTGATGCTCAGAGGTGTGCAGTACCGCATTTGGCACCGAGGATGCTCAGAGACACTCAGAGATGCTTGGAGACACTCAGAGACACTCTGTTCCTGAGTGTCTCCAGCACCTCTAGCCAAATGCAGTACTGCATAGACAAGCAGTGTATGTGGAACTGATTGAGTTTCCATTATTTTCTATGGGGAAACTCACTTCAATATACGAGTGCTTTGGATTCCAAGCATTCTTCTATAACAAATTATGCTCATAAGGTATTACTGTATATACAGTATGGGAGTTACTGGCTTATGATCTATTAAATTGTATTATAGAAAGTAGAAATACATTTTAGGTAAAGCCAAAACCTTTTTTCATATTGGTTCCTATGTTCTTGCTGGTAGATTCACCCCCTTAATTATCCTGGTGACAACTTTCACCAACGCAAGTGAAGGAGTGAATGAACATGCAAGCTTTGAGCTGTCAATATTGGGAGGAAAAACTTCAAATTGGACACTTTTTGTGGTGACAATTGTCTAAGTTGGGATTTGCCTTATATTGGAGAGACTTCCTCTTATGCTGCGTACACACGACCATTTTTCATGACGAGAAAAATGCAATTTAGTTAATTGGTCCTGAAAAATGGTCGTGTGTAGGCTCCAGAGCATTTTTTTCTACGAGAAAAATTGCTGTTAAAAATTTAGAACCTGCTCTATTTTTTCTCGTCGTTTTTCACTTCGTGAAAAAAGGTTGTGTGTACGTTTTAACAAAGCAAGTTATGAGACGGGAAATTAGCATAAGCCGCCCAAAGGGTGGCGCCATTTGAATGGAACTTCCCCTTTATAGTGCCGTTGTACGTGTTGTATGTCACCGCGCTTTGCTCGAGCATTTTTTTTTTCACGATCGTGTATATGCAAGCAAGGCTTGAGAGGAATCATGTCTAGAAAAACTTTGTTTTTTTTCCATGACATGAAAAACGATTGTGTTTACGTGGCATAACACTCTGTTGTGTCTGATAGACAGGAAGTAAAAGTAATTCTTCTCAGTAAGCATAGCCGTCTTTACCATAGAGCAAAACGGGGCAGCTGCCCAGGGCCCTGTCACTGTTAGGGGCCTGAAGCAGAGCCGCCCGTTAAGCACGCGTGCTGCCTGCAAATCGGCGCTGACGCAGGGCCAGCGCCAGCCAAGGAACAGGGCGGAATATTCGCGGTCGAGACTGAGTGCGCCGCGCGGGGTGCAGTTCACCCAGGCGCCACAGAGGTGGAGCCGCTCAAGCGCCAGAGTGCGCCTCTCCCTCCTCCTCTCCTCTCCTTCCTCCTATCCTTCCCTGAGCCCGCGCTCCCCACCGCCGCAGTTTTTTCTTCACCAAGTCCTCCCTCCTGAGTCCTGTGTCACGAACTTCATCTTCTCCACCCTGGCGGCGCAGCTGCACACTGTCCTCTCCAGCTGCCGCCCGGGTGGGTTTGTCCTGAGGGGGGGTCTGGATGTACTAATTGTGGGGGATGGCTAAGTTGTGGGGGCTCTGTACTAATTGTGGGAGATGGCTTGTGGGGGGCTCTGTAGTAATTGTGGGGGGTTCTGTACTAATTGTGGGGGGTGGCTTGTGGTGGGGGTCTGTACAAATGGAAGGGGTGGTATGTCCGGGGGTCTGTACTAATGGATGGGGGGGTCTCTACTAATGGGGGGTGGTTTATGGGGGGGGGTCTGTACTAATTGAAGTGGGAGGTTTGTCCTGAGGGGGGTCTGTACTAATGGAGGGGGGGTGGTTTGTCCTGGGGGGCAGCAGTGTGTGAAGGATGAGTCCAGACCACGCCACGCTCACCACACAGGCCGGACACACGCCCGCAGTGCCACCGCGACTTGCAAGGCTTCAGAAACAGGTAAGGGGGACCTGTTTTAAAGTTTCCTGTTTAAAAAAAAAAAACACACAAAATCCCTGCAATAATATATTAAGCAGCCCGTATAATGAATTATTGCTGGGATTTGTAGTCCTCTGTAACTGCTGGTATTATGCATTGCGTTTTTTATAATGTATTATTGCTGGGATTTGTATTCCTCTGTAACTGCTGGTATTATACATTGCATTTTATATAATGTATTATTGCTGGGATTTGTAGTCCTCTGTAACTGCTGGTATTCTGCATTGCGTTTTATATAATGTATTGCTGGGATTTGTTGTTCCTCTATAGCTGCTGGCATTCTCCATTGCACTGTATAATGTATTATTGCTGGGATTTGTAGTTCCTCTATAACTGGTCAGTGGTAATCTGCAAAAAAATGTTTGCCCAGGGCCCAAACCATATTAAAGACGGCCCTGTCAGTGAGACATAGATGTAAAAACAGATAAATAAAATAAATGCTTATACATTCATCCTAATAATGTAACAACTGTATTTGCATATTCATACATCTAGATTTTTTATGGTGTTCTTTTTTGTAGGAGTTGCAGTTTTGTAAGAGAAAGAAATGAACACATGTACAGCTTAAATTTAGGTCATCAGCTATCACAACAGCTGCAGTATCCCATCAGAAGCAGGTGCTCCCTACAGTATGCATATTTATTTGTGCTATGCATAGCAGGGAAATTCTTCTCCTGTGACATAACCTCTTCATTAGAGGGAGGCAGAAACCAAGCCACTTGCACTATGTGGGGTGTTGGCTGTTGGCTTTCATGCAGCACTACACTTAGTGACTGTGTTCCTGTAGCATAGGCAAAGGGAAAATGTTTACCAGCCACTGTTTACATTTTGCTTCAGCATTATCGAATGGTGTAATGCTATAGCATAGTTCTTATATGTCCTATGGGGAATCCACTGTGTCACATTAATGTATTGGGAAGCAGTGTCTGCAATGATATCATAATCAGTATATATTTATATCAAAATTGTGGCTTCAGTGTAAATTAAATATATTGACATATGTTATTAGTTTTTAAATTAATACTCAGATACAGGTTTAAAAATGATGAGAAAAATATGAAACAAAGTACAAATAAAAAATTGGCGTTACTAAACATGAAATACAAAAGTAAAAAAGTCCTTGTTGCTTTTTACGAGCTTAAATTTTGTTTTATAGCAATTCATCCAGCAAATTGTTCTGTGCAAATTGGCCAAAAACAATTGTTATTAGGCTTTTTTCTTTTCTGATCAAATGTTGTTATAATGGCCAATAATAATATACTACCTTATGATCACTAGATGGAGCTGATGAGCCCTGAAAATGCATACTATACATCTTTGTAACAAGAGATACAATCTAACAATTCTAGAGACCATTGCTTACATTTATTTGCTAATTATCACCAGCGTTCCCTAGAGTTGTAACATTGGGGGTTATTTATGAAAGGAAAATCCACTTTGCACTATAAGTGCAAACTACAGGTGCAAAATGCACTTGAAATTGCACAGAAAGTGCACTTGGAAGTGCAGTCGCTGTAAATCTGAGGGGTAGATCTGAAATGAGGGGAAGCTCTGCTGATTTTATCATCCCATCATATGCAAGCTAAAATGCTGTTTTTTTATTTTCCTTGCATGTCCCCCTCGGATCTACAGCGACTGCACTTCCAAGTGCACTTTCAGCGCAATTTCAAGTCCCGCCTTTAGTAAATAACCCCTATTGCATCCCTTTTTTTCAAAGATATATATATATATATTCATTACTTTTTAGCGCCATCTAGTGACCATAATTTTGTATTTTACTACTGCCCATAATAAAACAATAATATGCAAGGCAGTACATAGGGATTGGGGATTTTTTGGCCAGGCTTAAATGACCTACATTTACAGTATGACAATAATAAAATAAATGAACATTTCTAATGCTGAGTTTGTGAGAAGCCATGTGGGGACACAGCAACCATGTGGAAGAAGGTGCTCTGGTCAGATGAGATCAAAATTGAACTTTTTGGCCAAAAGCAAAACGCTATGTGTGATGAAAAACGAATACTGCACATCACCCTGAACTCACTGTGAAACACGGTGGTGGCAGTATCATGTTATGGGGACACCTTTCTTCAGCAGGGACAAGGAAGCTGGTCAGAGTTGACGGGAAGATGGATGGAGCCAAATACAGTGCAATCTTAGAATAAAACCTGCAAAAGATTTGAGACTGGGGTGGAGGTTCACCTTCCACCTTCCAGCAGAAAAAATTACCCTAAACATGCAGCCAGAGCGAAAATGGAATGGTTTAGATCAAAGAAAATGTATGTGTTAAAATGGCCCAGTCAAAGTCCAGACCTAAATCCAATTGAGAATTGAGAATTGCAAGAAGAATTGCAAGAAGATCTGAACAAATTAATGGTGTGGGCAACTACACAGCGAATTAAGTTTAATGTAGAAAAATTTAAAATAATGCATTTGAGTGGCAAATATATGAATGCAATCTACTCACTAGGGGGGTAAACCTCTGGGGGAATCTAGGATGGAGAAGGACCTGGGGTCCTTGTAGATGATAGGCTCAGCAATGGCATGCAATGCCAAGTTGCTGCTAACAAAGCAAACAGAATATTGGCATGCATTAAAAAGGGGATTAACTCCAGAGATAAAGCGATAAAACTCTCCCACTCTACAAGACTCTGGTCCGGCCGTACCTGGGGTATGCTGTCCAGTTCTGGGCACCAGTCCTCAGGAAGGATGTACTGGAAATGGAGCGAGTAAAAAGAAGGGCAACAAAGCTAATAAAGGGACTGGAGGATATTAGTTATGGAGAAAGGTTGTGAGCACTGAGCTTATTCTCTCTGGAGAAAAGACGCTTGAGAGAGGATATGATTTCAATTTACAAATACCGTACTGCTGACCCCACAATAGGGATAAATCTTTTTTGCGAAAGGGAGTTTAATAAAACACGTGGCCACTCAAAATGACTGAATTAGAAGAAAAGAGCGGCAAGGATGTGTAATACCCTTCCACAGGCGGTGGTTTCTGCGGGGGACATCGATAGTTTCAAAAAACTATTAGATGAGCACCCGAATGACCACAAGATACAGGGATATACAAGGTAATACCGACATATAATCACACACATAGGTTGGACTTGATGGACTTGTGTCTTTTTTCAACCTCACCTACTATGTAACTATGACTTGAAAATTGCTGTTCAGACGCTCTCCATGTGACAGAGCTTGACCTGTTTTGCAAAGAAGAATGGGCAAAAATTTCACTCTCTAGATGTGCAAAACTGATAGAGACATCCACAAAAGACTTGCAGCTGTAATTGCAGTGAAAGGTGATTCTACAAAATATTAAGTATCGGCTGAATACAAAAGCAAGCCACACTTTTCACATATTTATTTGTAAAACATTTTAAAAACCATTTATCATTTTCCTTTCACTTCACAATTATGTGCCACTTTGTGTTGGTCTATCACATAAAATCCCAATAAAATACATTTAAGTTTTTGCTCTTAACATCGCAAATTGTGGAAAATTTGGAAGGGTATGAATACTTTTTCAAGGCACTGTAAGCCTGTTTATTATTTAAAAAATAAAAATAAAAGAGCATTTACAATCACTTTAAGTAGGCTAAGTAACGTTGATTGTGAGTTATGAAATCTTGGAAAGCTTTATTGCATATTATAGGTTTGATTGTGACTATGTTTCTTTCATTTAAAATAAACAATTTCCGATCATTTTATTTCTCAAGTTATTATTCGAATACTTTTTTTTTTTGCCATTTGTACGTTTCAGAATTATAATGTGAAGCTGGAAAGTTTAGCATGGATCGGTAAAGATTTCAGGAAAGTCATTACCAGGAAACCTAATTAAGTAAATGGAGAGTGAGGGCAATTTGCAGCAGTTCTGAAGATTAATTACAAAGTAACATTTTGTTCGGGGAAAAATACAGTATATTTAACTGGACAGTACATGTATTAAAGAACAGCCACCTAAAATGGTAATAGTTAACCTAATGAAAACATTTTCTAGTTATAACTGGAACTTTTGAGCTCCGTTTTTTTTTTTTTTTTTCTTTTTTATGGCCTATAAAATAAAAGGGAAATCAGTAGGAAATATTGCTATAAAAGTCATATATCTTCTGCCATTACTTACATATTTTAACCACTTAAGGACCGCCTCACACCGATATACGTGGGCAGAATGGCACGGCTGGGCACAAGCACGTGCCCAGCCGCGGGTCGCGCGCGACCCGGTCCGAAGCTCCGTGACTGCGCCCGCGGGACCGGCGGACCCTATTGCCGCTGGTGTCCTGCGATCGGGTCACAGGAGCTGAAAAACGGGGAGAGGTGAGTGTAAACAAACCAAAACCACAATAGGACACACTTAACCCCTTTAGCACCCCGAGCGGTTAACCCCTTCACTGTCATTGTCATTTTCACAGTAATCAGTGCATTTTTATAGCACTTTTCGCTATGAAAATGACAATGGTGTCAAAAGTGTCCGATGTGTCCGCCATAATGTCGCAGTCACGAAAAAAAAACGCTGATCGTCGCCATTACTAGTAAAAAAATAATATATTAATAAAAATGCCATAAAACTATCCCCTATTTTGTAAACGCTATAACTTTTGCGCAAACCAATCAATAAACGCTTATTGCTATTTTTTAGCAAAAATATGTAGAAAAATACATATCGGCGGAAACTGAGGAACAAAAATGTTTTTTTTTTATTTATATATATATATATATTATTGGGGGTATTTATTATAGCAAAAAGTAACAAATATTGCATATTTTTTTTTAAATTGTGGCTCTATTTTTGTTTATAGCGCAACAAATAAAAACCGCAGAGGTAATCAAATAACACCAAAAGAAATCTCTATTTGTGGGTAAAAAAAGGACACCAATTTTATTTGGGAGCCACGTTGTACGACCGTGCAATTGTCAGTTAAAGCGACGCAGTGCCGAATCGCAAAAAAGGGCCAGGTCCTTTACATGGATATTGGTCCGGGTCTTAAGTGGTTAAGTCACTACTTAACTTAGGCTCTATAATCACCACTGTGCCATGCTTCACCTTTATCAGCCTGAAGGAAGGGATACCCAGGACTGTGTTGTTCAGCCAGTTCCTTGCCTAGGCACCGAAAAACTATAGCTTCGGAAGTATGGAATGATGTGGCTCAACTTATTCCCACTGGCTCTACTTCACTTAGGCCCCGTACACACGACCGAGTTTCACAGCAGAATCCAGCGAGAACCTCGATGGGAGACGTATTCTGTCGAGAAAACCGGTCGTGTGTACACTTTTCTCTGAGCGTCCCGTCGGGAAGCTCGTCGAGCCAAAAAGAGAGCATGTTCTCTATTTCCTCGTTGTTCTATGGGGAAATTTGGCTCGACGAGCTTTTCGACAGCTGAGCGGGAAACTCGACGGGCGGAACGATGAGTTTAGCCCGACGAGTTTCTCGGTCGTGTGTACGCGGCATCACAGGTTCTTTAAATCACATCTTTGGCCAATAGCCCTGAACAGTAGTACACTTAATTTAAATCTTGCAAGGTCCTTTTCTATCAGTGTTTCCAGATCTGGCCCACAGGTAAGCCCTGTGTGCTATATCTGAGAACCATAGAATGCTAGTCCAGACATTCTGCACCCATGGACCCTGCCCAAACTCGTCACTGCTAGGGTAGCTGTCACAAGATCACTCCCATTTCCCTCCACATAAACATAGAGACTGGGAGAGCGGTGACATCATTGCCCAAAGATGATCACTAGCCATATTTCGGCGAAGACATTGACAAGGTGTCATTAACCATGTTTGGTTGATCATATCATCCAGGATGCCAGGCAGATTGTTTACACTTAAAGCAGAGGTCCAGCTGTAATTTTTTTAAATCAGCGGCTACAAACACTGTAGCTGCTGACTTTTAATGAGCACACTTACCTGTCCAGGTTGATCCGTCCATCGGATCGAGTCCTGGCGCCGCCATTTGAAGTAAGGGAAAGAGTCAGTGGAGCCTTGCGACTTCACTGCCCGATTCCTACTGTGCATGTGCGGTTCCTGTGGCCCTTTGTAAATGACCGGTTGTCTTTTGGGACACACACAGGTCCCAGAAAACAGCACACCCAAATGTCCCAGAAGACAACGCGAGAAGAAGACTGAAGACTACCGCAGAATAGGAAGTGGCAGATTAGGACGATCTAACAGCCATTTCTGGTAAGTATTAAAAAAATGTTTTTCATTTGTTTTCACATTTTTTTGCAGCCTTTTTGTCAAAATTTTTTTTTACGGTGGGCCTCCACTTTAAGGATCGGGGGCGGCCACTGTTTTCTTAACAGCCAATGAGTCATTAGCTGTCAGCAGGGAACTGCTGACAGCTAAATGTAAAAAATCAATTGCCAGCCTTAAAAATAATGTGTATTGTAAAAAAAAAAAGACATTAGACAGTTTTTGACATGTCCTTTACTAAAAAAAAAATGTCCCCAGTGTATATTCTTCATCAATCACGAAAGGCGTCACTGGTCTGCCGGGGGGGGGGGGATTTTTACTGGGAGAACCCATATTAATAAATAGGCGATAAGGCGCAGGCAGCCGCCTGTTATTGAACGCAATTATTTACATTCAGCTGATAGCAGGGAACTTAGATGACAGATGAGGACTCATTAGTTGTTAAGGATGTGGTGGCCGCCCTCTCCTTAACAACCATGTTGTTTACTGGTTGCTAAAGACATGGACAGCCACCTGCTCTCTAACTCCTATTTATTAATGTGAATAAATATGTTGGCTAGTGCCAGGTGTTAAATTACCACATGTTTGACTACTAAAATACCGCAAGACTTCATAAAATAACTTTTTGTGAATGCCAAAACTTTATAAAAAGAAAACGTTGTGGGGAACCCCCCCAAGAGCCATACTAGACTCTTATCCGGGCATGCAGCCTGACAGGTCAGGAAAGTGGTGGGGGGAACGATTCCCCCTCCTCAACCATACCAGGCCACGTGCCTTCAACATGGGGGATGGGTGCCTAGGGGCAGGGGGGCATCCAAAGCACCTTGTCTCCATGTGGATGGGCACAAGGGCCTCATCCCCACAAATGTGGCCGGTGGTTGAGGGGGTCTGTGGGCAGGGGGCTTATCGGAGCCTGGAAGCCCCTTTAACAAGGGGGCTCCCAGATCCCGCCCCCCCTTGTGAACGAGTACCGGGTACATAGTACCCCTACCCATTCACCAAAAAAGGGTAAAAAAATTACACACATTGTTTTTGACAATTCCTTTATTTAAAAAATAAGGCCCAGCATGCACCTGTCAGTTATGTCAGAAGGGCTGCCAGGTGATTTAGCCCAGTGTCTCTGCCCCTTACTTATATTATAAATATGAAAAGGCGAAGGAGGCAGTAGACAGCCACCCTTCATGTCAGCCTTCATGTCCCCGAATGGGGCGAACTGATGCTCGGCCCAAACTGTTCACCCAGCTCTACATAAATTCCACGTTAATAATTGTGTTACCAAAATTTGTGTATGCTGTTAATTGCCTCCAGCATTGCTCTTGTTTCTTCTTGCTGGAGACTGCCATTTTGCTGAAGACAGGAGCCCCAGCAGTAAATCATAAAATGGAACCAAACCCATTAAAAAAAAATTCAAAACAGTTACATTCCTGGAATGCTGGGATTGCTAGCGGTCACATTTATTTGTTTACTCAAACAAACTGTCAAACCATCAAATGTCTGGTGTCATAACTGATCACTTGTGCAGCACCATGGCAGTTGCAGATCAAACAGAAGCAGCTTCCTTGGTTATAAAGGATAGGAGGGTTTAAATGGGGATTTCCACCTAAATGTGGAACTTTCGCTCCCCCCCCCCAAACGCAACCACTGTGCTATGCCATCAAATGCAGCCACTGTGCCATCAATTGTCACCACTGTGCCATGCCAAACGCAACCACTGTGCCATGCCATCAAATGCAGCCACTGTGCCATCAATTGTCACCACTGTGCCATGCCAACAAACGCAACCACTGTGCCATGCCATCAAATGCAGTCACTGTACCATGCCAATTGTCACCACTGTGCCATCAATCGTCACCACTGTGCCACCAATTGTCACCACTGTGCCACCAATTGTCACTGTCCAGACATCTATCCACCTCAGAGCTTTATATTATAACCTGCTGGGACTTGTATTTCTCCATCGTCTCCTGGGGCTCAGGTGCATGCAATCCACCATCTTTGTTCAGTTTTTCTTACTGCTGGGACTTGTAGTCCCATAGATGGTGGATCGCATGCACCTGAGCCCCAGGAGATGGAGAACTACAAGTCCCAGCAGGTTATAATATAAGGCTCCGAGATGGATGGGTGTCCGGACATCCATCCATCTCGGAGCCTTATATTATAACCTGCTGGGACTTGTAGTTCTCCATCTTCTCCTGGGGCTCAGGTGCATGCAATCCACACCCATCCACCTCAGAGCCTTATTGTATGTATAACCTGCTGGGACTTGTAGTTCTCCAATCTCCATGAGCCCCAGGAGAAGATGGAGAACTACAAGTCCCAGCAGTCTTACTAAAATGACAGGCTCTGAGGTGGATAGGTGGGGATCAGGCAGTGCACCCCTTTAGATTTACACCGCCCCCCTTCTCTCTCTCCCCTGTGGTACAGCAGTGTTTTGCTTACCTTGCTGGAGATGGAGAAACTTGCCGCCGCGCTGTAAACACATGTTCCAACTTCCAGGCCAATCAGCGCAGCACAGAGGTACAGCGCCTCCCACTCCACCGCCCGCCAATCTCCTGCGCCGTTATCTGTTTTTTTTTAGCCCTTCTGCCTAGTTGGCTGGTGTTTCCCGCCACTTCCACATCAAGGGAGACAGACAGTTCCACCAGCCAACCAGGTGGAAGGGCTGAAAAAAAAACTCATCGCGCGCCGCCGCCGGGTGTACCAAGATGGCCGATAGCTCCAGAGCTAGGCCAAAGCCGCGGCCTTTCCTAAGGTGGCGGCGGTGGTGGCGGCGGCGGCGCATTCCGCGGACGCCAGAATTTTGCCCCCCTGCAATTTTTCGCCCGGTGCAGGAGCCCCCCCCCCCCCGCTATGCCAGTGCTTTCCGGTACGGGAAACGGAGAGGTGCTGGTACTCTCCAGGGCCATTTTTGGAAGTGGCGGTACTGATTACCGCCGCGTTCCGGCGAACTTAAAGCACTGCTTCCGCCCAGGGACCGCCTCTGTGACTTCTCTTCTCGCCTTATAAGTCCCCTCCCTTTAGGCGATCTGCGCGGCTCTTGCATGCGCAGTGAGTGCCCGGCCATGAAGTCGAAAGCTGTCATGGCCGGGTGCCCACACTATGAATGGAGGCGCCGGCCAGAAAGGGGGAGAGGAGCGGACCTCCGGGCAGCCGTGTCGCTGGACCATGGAGCAGGAAAGGCCCCTTTCACACTGACAAGTTTTTCAGGCAGTTTAGCGCTAAAAATAGCGCTGCTATACCGCCTGAAAAAATTGTGCCCTGCAGTCTTCAATGTGAAAGCCCGAAGGCTTTCACACTGAAGTGGTGCGCTAGCAGGATTGTTTCAAAAGTCCTGCTAGCCGCATCTTTGGAGCGGTATAGGAGCGGGGTGTTTACCGCTCCTATACCGCTCCTTCCCATTGAAATCAATGGGAAACCGCAGTATTAACCCTTTTTCGGCCGCTGGCGGGGGTTAATACCGCACCGCTAGCGGCTGAATATCGCTGTAAATACGACGGTATAGCGGCGCTAAAAATCACGCTGCTTTACCGCCACCGCACCTCCGCTGCCCTGTGTGAAAGGGGCCTAAGTGTCTGTTTAATAAAAGTCAGCAGCTACACTTTTTGTAGCTTCTGACTTTTAATAAACACTAAAAGGCTGGTACTCCCCTTTAATTCCTCTTTAAGGCTGTCAGCAGATTGGTCTCTACCAACTCGGCAATGTCTAAAAATGCCTAAAAATGGAAACCAACTGAGCATGTGCAGAGCAGAGTGACATATTTTTATTGTTTCATGTAGCTATACCTGCAAAAGAGGCCAGCCTGAAGTGCCCTATCATTAATTACATTTTCTGACTAAACTTTCAGTTTAAGTTGCTGTTGACTCTGAATGGTATTACAATATTTAGAGCAGGTTTATACTCAGCAAGCTTGTCTATATGCTGCAGAAAAAAATATTTGAACGGTATAATTGTTTTACTGGCTGCTTTGTGCTGTTAAAGCACTGCCCTCCCAAAGCTACTGTAGAGGAGGGGCTGCCAATGGAGAGTGTTTACGAGAACATTAACCTCCTGTGCAGGAAACACAAGTGGGATTTCCTCAGTCTTTTCTGTTTCCTGGAAAACCTTTATTAAAAACAAGTACGCGGCCAAAGAAGAAATGCGGGCTGCTGTGCTGTTTACGGCTCTATTAATCAGTTAATCCAGCTTGTGTTTATGATTATAGTAAAGAAATAAAGAATACTACTTTATGGATAAAGGTATGCACTAACCAGCTTCATGGTGTCAACATATATCCAGTATATGCATCACATGATTTTTTTTACCCTGTTTTTAAGACAGACCATACAATACCTTTAAAGGCTCTGTGACTGCTGGAAAATAGGGATGTGTACTGAAGTTAGGAGAGGGAGATCTGTTTTGAATGGAAGCTGTACTTGGGGAGTCTGTGCTAACCAGGGGAAAGGTCTGTACAGGGGGGGGAGTTGTACTGAGGGGGATCTGTACTGGGTGGGAGCTGTACTGGGGGGTCTGTGCTGGAAAGAACTGTGCTAATTAGGGGGTAGGTCTGTACGGGGTGGAGCTGTACTGAGGGGGATCTGTACTGGGTGGGATCTGTACTGGGGAGTCTGTTCTGGAAAGAGCTGTACTAACCAGGGGGAAGGTCTGTACAGGGGGGTTGTACTGAGGGGGATCTGTTCTGGATGGGAGCTGTAATGGGGGAGTCTGTGCTGGAAAGAACTGTACTAATGAGGTGGGGAGGTCTGTACAGGGGGGGAGTTGTACTGATGGGGATCTGTACTGAGTGGGAGCTGTACTGGGGGAGTCTGTGCTGGAAAGAACTGTCCTAACGAGGGGGAGGTCTTACAGGGGCCGCTGTACTGAGGGGGGATCTGTACTGGGTGGGAGCTGTACTGGGGGAGTCTGTGCTGGAATGAGCTATACTAATGAGGTGGGGAGGTCTGTAAAGGGGGGAGCTGTACTAAGGGCGATCTGTACAGGGGGGAAGCTGTACTGAGGGGGATTTGTACAGGGTGGGAGCCTTACTGGGGGAGTCTATGCTGGAAAGAGCTGTACTAACGAGGGGGAAAGTCTGTACAGGGTGAGCTCTACTGAGCGGGGATCTGTACTGGGGGGTAGCTTGGGTTGCCATCTCATCCCTTTAAACCCAAACACATATTAATTACACAGGCGCTGATTAAGGGGGTAATTAAACTCACTTACTCACCTCAGTGGCAGTTAGGTGGGCTAGCATTTTATGCAAGCAATGGAACTTGGATCAGTGGCCACAGAGAAGCAGAAGGTGATGTGATATGCTGCTCACTCCTTATGTGATGCTTTGTCAAGGGACTGAGAGTTCAAGCCTGTAAAGGGCTGTTGCTGATTTGACAGTAGACTGTTAGTTCCCACAGGAATAAGTTAGCAGAAGCTGTACAAAAAGAAACCAAGATTGTGCAGGTGGAAGGAAGAAGAGGAGTCTGTAAATATGGAGAAAGTGTCCCTGAAACTATGTTGTTGTCACATTGGGCATCCCATAATGCCCTACCCCATCCAAGTTATCATCCCCTAAAAAAACGTTTTCTGTGTCTGGACCAGCAACTCCTAGGGGGGTAGTGCTACACTAGCATTGTGGTGTAAAAAGGGCACAATGAAAGCAATTTATTTTTTGTGCCCTTGCAGAACATGTGCAAAAAAACTCATGTCTCTGCACATGGTGAGAAGGAGGCCTAAAGGTATATGGAAATGATCAAACCAAAAATTTCCAGATATTTGCTCTTTTTCACACCCAATGGGGGAAAAAAAAAGTGGTTGCAAAATGAACAGTTGTGCAGGCGAAAAGGGAAATAATAATTAATGAGAGAGATAATAATTTGCTGTGCAAGTCTGTTTTTGCCTATGCATATACCTATTATTTGCAGATTACCATCAGTAAATACAAAGAAAAACACCAATGCTTTTCTAAACATAACTCATTTCCTGGTAGTTCATTTAAGTTGTTGTAGACATATCTCTCTAGCTAAAACAGTAAATACAGCATCAAACATGTTACGTTCTGAAGAGGTATGGAAACTTTATAGAATAATTGCAATCATAGGTAGGGTTGAGTGAACCCGAACTGTAAAGTTCGGGTTCGTACCGGACTTTAGTTTTTTTTTTTTGACCCGGACCAGAACCCGAACAATTTGCTGTAAGTTCGGGTTCGGGTTTGGTGTTCGGTATGTAACGGCAAGCTGCAGGCAGCCAATCAGCATTTGTTTTACTTGTGTGACCTAGAAGCCATCACTGCCATCCCTTCTAATGGCATGGCTGTGATTGGCCAGTGCAGCATGTGACAGAGCATGTGACCCAGCCTCTATATAAGCTAGAGGCACACAGCACAGCTCATCACTCTGATTTAGCTAGGGTAGGGAAAGGCTGCTGCTGCTGCTGCTGCTGCTGCTGCTGCTGCTGCTGCTGCTGCTGCTGCTGCTCTTCTCAGGGACAGATTTAGATAGGATTGTGCTGCTTTAGAAATCGATTTTACAATACTCAGCGATCTACATAGCATTAGCTACTGTAGGGAAAGGTTCCTGATTTTCTTATAGGGGAGAATTAGATAGGAGTCTGTCCTACTTCACAAACCTAATTGCAGCTGCATTGCATATGTTCCTGTCAGATACTCTACATTAGATATATTAGGGTGAAGGTTCCTGATGTTCTTATAGGCAGAGAAATATATAGGAGTCAGTCCTACTTCACAAACCTAATTGCAGCTGCATTGCATATGTTCCTGTCAGATACTCTACATTAGATATATTAGGGTGAAGGTTCCTGATGTTTTTATAGGCAGAGAAATATATAGGAGTCAGTCCTACTTCACAAACCTAATTGAAGCTGCATTGCATATGTTCCTGTCAGATACTCTACATTAGATCATTTAGGGTGAAGGTTCCTGATGTTCTTATAGGCAGAGAAATATATAGGAGTCAGTCCTACTTCACAAACCTAATTGCAGCTGCATTGCATATGTTCCTGTCAGATACTCTGCATTAGATCATTTAGGGTGAAGGTTCCTGATTGTGCTTATAGGCAGAGAAATATATAGGAGTCAGTCCTACTTCACAAACCTAATTGAAGCTGCATTGCATATGTTCCTGTCAGATACTCTGCATTAGATCATTTAGGCTGCATTCACACCTAGGCGACAAGTAACGCCGCGTACGCGGCTTACTTTGCCGCGATTCGATTAACTTTTTTTTTTTTAACAAATTCTTTCCATTGCTGTCTATGGCCGAACATCTGAAAAAAGGGTCCGGGACTTTTTTTCAGGCGGAAGGCATACGGCGTTTCGACATTCGGCGTGAGATGTGAACCATCTCATAGACAGCAATGGAAATTCGCCCCTCCAGCGGCACGAGCGTCGGGCGTCGGGCGCTTTGTCGCCAAGGTGTGAATAGAGCCTTAGGGTGAAGGTTCCTGATTGTGCTTATAGGCAGAGAAATATATAGGAGTCAGTCCTACTTCACAAACCTAATTGCAGCTGCATTGCATATGTTCCTGTCAGATACTCTGCATTAGATAATTTAGGGTGAAGGTTCCTGATGTTCTTATAGGCAGAGAAATATATAGGAGTCAGTCCTACTTCACAAACCTAATTGAAGCTGCATTGCATATGTTCCTGTCAGATACTGAGATACACCCTTTATATACTTTTCTTCTATTGTGCTATTCAAAAAACAACCATTTAGGGAAAAAATATAAATTTTGCAGTGTTTCCTCCAGTTTTTCTCAGTGTTTCCTCCATATCTGTAGGTGTGAGATAAACACCTTAGCTAGTGTTGTTCTATTGTTGTATTCAAAAAACACCCATTTAGGGCAAAAAAATATATTTTACAGTTTTTCCTCCAGTGTTTTCAGTCTTGCCTGCATATCTGTACATGTGAGATACACACTTTACATACTGTTTTCTATTGTGCTATTCAAAAAAACAATTATTTTGGGCAAATAATTTTTTGCTTTTGGTGCATTTCCTGCATATCTGTAGGTGTGAGATAAACACCTTAGCTAGTGTTGTTCTATTGTTGTATTCAAAAAACACCCATTTAGGGCAAAAAAAAATATATTGTGCTATTAAAAAAAAATATATGTTGGGCAAATAACATGTTTTTTTGTGCGTTTCCTGCATATCTGTAGGTGTGAGATAAACACTTTAGCTAGTGTTCCTCTATTGTTGTATTCAAAAAACACCCATTTAGGGCAAGATCCTACATTTGAGAAATATGAGGAGAACGTCAAATAAGGCACGTGGCCGCGGTAGCGGTGCTGCTGATGAAGCTCCTGTTGTAGGGAGAGGACGTGGTCGATCTGTGCCAGCTACACGCACAAGTGAAACACCTTTCTCAGGTGCGAGTAGGCGACAGAGCCTGCAGCGGTATTTGGTGGGGCCTAATCCGGCTCTACGAATGTTGAGGCCAGGAGCAGAACAGGCGGTAGTAAATTGGGTTGCTGACAGTGCCTCCAGTTCCTTCACATTGTCTCCCAACCAGTCTTGTGCTGAAAGACCGGAGTTGGCACCTGCAGCCGATGACCATCAGTATTTCACCTCACCCCCTTGCAAATCAGCCAAGCAGTCTGAGCCCCAAATCATGCAGCAGTCTCTTCTGCTTTTTGATGAATCTGTGGAAGAGATTGAGTGCACCGATGCCCAAACACTTATGTTTCAAGATGAGTACATGTTGGGACCATCACAGTACGTCTCGGATGATGAAGAAACACAGTTGCCAACTGCTGCTGCTTTCGCAATTGTGTAGACCGACAAGGAGGGCAGTGGTGAAGACTGGGTGGAAGATGATGTGGTGGACGATGAGGTCCTCGACCCCACAAGGAATCAACCTCATGCAGGTGACCCATCTAGTTCGGAGGAAGAGGCGGTGGTCGCACAGAGCCACCAGCACATCAGAAGAGGGAGCAGGGTGCCAAAGCAGAGCGTCCTTCCCCTAGACAGTACGCCTGCTACTGCCCAACACAGCAAGGGACCGAGCACACCAAAGCCAGGTCCAAGGAGTTCCCTAGCGTGGCAGTTCTTCACACAATGTACTGATGACAAGACACTAGTGGTTTTCACGCTGTGCAATCAGAGCCTGAGGCGGGGCATAAACGTTCTCAACCTGAGCACAACCTGCATGACCAGGCATCTAAGTGCAAAGCACGAGCTGCAGTGAAGTAGACACCTCAAAAACCAAGAAACGTCTCTTGCTCCTCCTGCTTCCTCTTCTGCTTCAGTCTCGGGCCTCTCGGCCTCTTCATCCACCTCTGTAGTGACAGTGCCACCTGCCACCCCACAATTAGAGGACCAGCAAACAACACTACCACCTGGGGCACCAAACATCTCCACAATGTCCCATGGAAGCGTTCAGCTCTCTATCTCCCAAACACTAGAGCGGAAGAGTAAGTACCCCCCTACCCACCCACTATCCCTGGCCCTGAATGCCAGCATTTCCAAATTCCTGGCCTTTGAAATGCTGTCATTCCGTCTGGTGGAGACGCATAGTTTTAAAAGCCTGATGGCATTGGCTGTCCCACAGTACGTCGTGCCCAGCCACCACTACTTTTCCAGGCGAGCCATCCCTTCCCTGCACAACCAAGTGGGGGACAAAATCAGGTGTGCACTGTGCAACGCCATCTGTGCCAAGGTCCACCTAACTATGATTACATGGACCATTAAGCACGGTCAGGGACGTTATATCTCACTAACAGCGCACTGAGTAAATGCAGTGGTGGCTGGGCCTGAGGCGGATAGCAGTTTGGCGCATGTCCTTCCGCCACAGAGGATTGCAGGGCGCTTCGTTTGCCTCCTGTTACTAACTCCTCCTACTCTGCTTCCTCTACCGCCTCCTCATCTGGTCAGCGTAACACATTCACCACCAACTTCAGCCCAGCCATGGGTAAACGCCAGCAGGCAGTTTTAAAACTTTCCTGCAGGGGGCACAGTGAAAGCACAAGGCGAAGGCAGAGCAAGAGGAAGAGGTTGCCAACGCAGCCGGGGCACCGCCAGCACCTCAGAAGGCAGGGTTAGCATGGCCGAAATGTGCTTTGTCAGCACGCCACAACAAACAGCACCACCAGCTGATATGGAACGTTTAGGCAGGAGGCAGCATTTCAGCAACATGGTGGAGCAGTATGTGTGCACACGCCTACACGTACTGAATGACGGGTCTGCCCTCTTAAACTTCTGGGTCTCCAAATTGGGCACATGGCCTGAGCTTGCCCTTTACGCCTTGGAGGTGCTGGCCTGCCCTGCGGCCAGTGTATTATCTGAACGTGTATTTAGCACGGCAGGGGGCGTTTTCACAGACAAGTGCAGCCACCTGTCCAGAGCCCAATGTGGACAAGCTCACGTTCATTAAAATGAACCAGGCATGGATCCCACAGGACTTGTTCGTACCCTGTGCAGAATAGACATGTATACCGGCCTTACCTAGCCATTCTTGTATTTCTGATCTTTCTAGGGTTGCCACCTCATCCCTTTAAAAGCGAAAACATATTAATTACGCAGGTTCTCTGGCTAATTAAGGTGCTAATTAAACTCACTTGGTGCCTTGTCAACATTAAATTAGCCCCAGAACCTGTTGAATTATTACTGTGTTTTCTGGTTTAAAGGGATGAGGTGGCAACCCTAGATCTTTTGGAGTGATCTGCTCTATCATTGCCGATTGCGGGCACCTGGCGGACATCGCGACCGGCAGGCATGCGCATCGGCATCTCAGGCACGTGCCGGGCACACGCGCACCGCCGCCGGCGCGCTCGCGTGCCGCCCAGTGGCCGGAGGAATACAGAACTTCAATTGACGTCCAGTTGGATTTTCAGAGCCACGTGAGGCCGTCAATTGACAATGGCCCAGGGCTCAAGTGGTTAAGCAAAATTATTAGTGAGCTCACTCCCTTGGCTGAGAAGCAACCCTACGCATGAATGGTCTTAACATGTTTACTGTTGGCATGACACAGGACTGATGTCACGCTTACCTTTTATGCTACAAACAAGGTTTTTTCCGGATGTCCTAAACAATCAGAAAGGGGATTCATCCGAGAAAACGACTTTACCCCGTCGTCACCAGTTTTATGCCAGAATATCTGCCTGTCCCTGATGTTCTTGCCTCACTGTGCATATCGATGCAATCACACCTGCCTGCTGCCATTCCTGAGCAAGCTCTGCACTGGTGGTACCCCGATCCCACAGCTGAATCAACTGTAGAAGACGGCCCGGGTGCTTGTTAGACTTTTTTGGATGCCCTGAAGCCTTCTTCACAAATGCAGTGCAAATGTTTTTTATGGAATTAAGTTCATTTTCAGGGCAAAGAGGGACTTTGCAATTAATTGCAATTCATCTGATCACTCTTCATAATATTCAGAAGTATATGCAAATTGCCATCATAAAAAATGCAGCAGACTTTGTGAAAATTTATATTTGTATCATTTTCAAAACTTGTGGCCACAGCTGTACATCTTTACAAGGTTTATTAAAAAACAAACAAAAAAAAAACACAATTTTCACCAGAAAACGGATGTTAGACAAAAGCAAAGGGTTGCTATGACCTTTCTAACCCAATGCCTATTTATATCTTTTACATCCATAAAAATAGATAGTAAACTAAAATGTCTTTTCACATTTCACTAGGTTCATACACACAATTAAATGTCAACTTTTTTATTTTAGTTTATCTAGTTTAGAATATGTCAACCTAAAACTATTGAACTAAAAACACCCTGACCGTTTATTGAGAACCTGACCCTAGAGGAGGAAAAGCTTGAGCTAATAAAATGAGAGAAGCACCACTAGGGGTCACTAAAACGCTTTATTTGTCCTTAGTGAGATCATTTATCTGGTTGCAAATCATTGCATAAGCTGTATTGCTTACACTGATGTTTATGAACAAGTACAAATAAACAGTTCATGTGTACTCCACTTTAGCGTAGGAAACATACAGTGTGGCCATGTTTATGCATTCCAATCAATGCTAAGCAAGAAACTAAAAACATGATGGAAAACAATTGGAAAAAAATATGGTCAGGTGCTATACGCTATCATTTATGCTTTAAACGAAAAAAAAAAAAAATCTCTATATTAATAGCTGAAAATTCACAAGAGCTTAAAAGGACATTTTAATGTGACTGCCTGATAATGTAAAAGGGCGAAAACACAGCTGTATAAAGGCTAATCAACCTTGAGCTCCCATACAGTTCAGCAGGTGGCTGGGGGGGGGGGGGGGGGGGGGGAGGTGTACAAAAACCCAGAATGATAAATTAGATCTTTAGGAAGTATGATGGGTCATGAGATCATGAAAGAGAATACTAGAAAATATGTTTCCTACCAGCACTGATCATTTGGATCTCTATGTAAACCCAAAAATTATATGTAAAGTATAATGCCGCGTACACATGACCGTTTTTAACCTCCCTGGCGGTATTCCCGAGCGTGACTCGGGGTTAACATTCAGTGCCAGAAGCGGTAACCCCGAGTCACGCTCGGGGTGCATTTTTTTTTTTCCCCAAAAAATTCCTGGCGATCCGGCGGGGGTTTCCCGCTGGATCGCCGGTCAGACTAGCCTCCCTGGCGTGTGGCACGGCGTGTGGCACGCTGGATGCAGAAAAAGTTTACTTACCTTTTCTCTGCGATCCAGCGATGAATCCCCGCAGTACTCGGCGGCCGGATGTCCGCCTGATGCTGTGTGTTCCGCCGATTCCCTTCCCTGCGAGCGTCGCGACGTAGGGGGGGGAACGGCGCCAAATTTAAAAAAGTAAACAAACACTATACATACAGTACACTGTAATCTTATAGATTACAGTACTGTATGTAAAAAATACACACCCCCCATGTCCCTAGTGGTCTGCCCTGTACACTACATGTCATTTTGTATAATAAAAACTTTTCTTTCTCCCTGCAAACTGTAGATTGCCCATAGCAACCAAAAGTGTCCCTTTATGGCAAAAATTGTTTTAGAGCAGCTAAAAAACAGCGATAATAAATCAGAATCACTTGCAGAATTTAGCGATAGCGATTTATGGGGAAATTCGTCATAAAAAAAAAAAAAAATGACAGCAAAAATTCTGCAACTGAGCAAATTTCAGTGATTTTGATTTGATTACATTATTGAATAATTTTTACTATAATTATATTATCATTTGTGATCATTTTTTATAATTATTTATTATATTATAATTTTTAATTAAAAAAAAAAAAAAAAATCATACCCGGGATGCCTATTAGACTCTTGTTTGAATAGATTTAAGTGAGTTATTCCTAAGAATTACAAGCCTACAGTATAAAACGCCAAATTCCCTTGCAAATAATGGTACCGCTTTTAGCACCTAAAATCTTAAAGAATCATACCGCCAGGGAGGTTAATGTCCTAGAAAAAACAACATTTTTCTCTACGTGAAAAAAAATGTACAAATACCATGCTGCTATGTACTTTTTTACACAATAGAAATAAAACTCTTAAACTGGCTATAGATGGATCACAATTATAACAGTTCAGCAGGGACCGTTCCCATTTGTGAGAAGTCAATCTAATGATCAGTTTCTCTTCAACGTAAATGTTGGAATATTTGTATTCGTTTAGTGCATGCAGCCAATCGGCTGTAGCACTAATCAGTGAAGAAGTCCCGCTGTCAGAATACAATAACCTGGCAAGGAGAATTGCTTCATCCACCTAATTTGTGGTGAAAGGGAGAATCTGTTCAGTTTCATCAATCAGACAGCTGGCTGATCGAGAAAAAACTGATTCATATATGGCCAGCTTTAGGGTCCTTTCACACTAGCTTGTCCGTTTGACAGACTCTGCTTGCTCAGCAGGGGGATCTATCCACTGATCCACACTGAGCAGGCGGATGACAGGTCCGTCTCCACTCACTGTGCTGAGACGACCTGTCAGAGTCCACCTCTCCTTTATGGGGAGATTGGATGAAAACGGACCACCTGTCTATTTTCATCTGATCCGATCTGATCTGCCAGATGGATGGAAAATAGGGTCACCATCCATCTGGATTTGAGAAGACGGATCGGAAAGCAGCGGGTGTCAGCAGACACAGACATGTCATTGCTGACATCCACTGCCCCATAGATGTGAAAGGAGCGTCCGATCAGGTCTGCCTGAGAAACTGACAGGCAGACCTGATTGGAAAGCCCATGTAAAAGGGGCCTTACACTGCCTGTAATACCGTCTGGGATTGTCTATGGGGGAGCGTCTGATCAATCATTTGATTCTCTTCCCCTGCCGAGAAATGCTCCACCCACGACGAAAGCTAACCGCCATATGCCTACTCAGCCATTTGACAGTTCTTATATAGATAAGGAGCAGGCCACCTGGTGACATAACCCCCTTGTGACATCACCGACCGTGCATGCTGGGTCAGTGACATCACAAGGGGGCAATGCCACCAGGTGACGTTGCCAGGTGGCCCGAGCCTTACTTATGACAACTGTCAAATGGCGGAGCCTGCAGTAGGTGGTTAGAGTTCATTGCAAGCGGAATGTTTTTTTTTTTTTTTGGTTCCGGCAGTGGCGTCTACATAGGAAGGACATTGTTTATTTTATTTTTAATAAAAGAATTGTCAAACTGTGTGTGTGTTTTTATTTCTTTTTGACAGATTTTTGGTGAATGGGTAGGGGTACTATGTACCCCATACTCATGCACATAGGGGGGGCAGGATCTGGGGGCCCCCTTGTTAAAGGGGGCTTCCAGATTCCGATAAGCCCCTTGACCACAGACCGCCACAACCACAGCCCAGGGTTGTTGAAAAGAGGCTCTTGTCCCCATCAACATAGGGACAAGGGCCCCTGCCATGTTAAAGGCATGTGGACTGGAATGGTTCAGGAGGGGGGTGTTCTCACTCTGGTATGGATTTTAGGGGAGACGCTACGTCGTTTTTTTTATTGTGACCTGGGGTTCCTCTTAAAATCGATACCAGACCCAAAGGGCCTTGTATGCCTTGAGGAAGGAACCCCCACTGAACTTTTACTATGTATGGGAGTTTGGGTGCGAACCGAACTCCTGGGATGTTTGGCCCATCTCTATTAGCCACTGCAATTCCAGAAGTTCAAACACAGGAAGAAGATGGGCATTCCTGTAGTTAACAATTCTACAGGATCTAGCTGCCTTTACAATGTGGGGCATACTTCAATAAATCTGTAAGGATTTTTACCTGTAAGGCGGCGTACAGACGATCGGACATATCCGATGAAAACGGTCCGCGGACCATTTCCATCGGATATGTCCGATCGGGAGTTTGATCCGATGGCGTGTACACACCATCGGATCAAATTCCCCGCCGCCGGACGGCGCGGTGACGTAGTGGTGACGCGGCGGTGACGTTGACGCCGCCGCGTCACCGCACCAGGAAGTAAAACACTTCCGCGCATGCGCCGAATCCATTCGGCAGCGGCGCGGCGGCGGTGGGGGCCGACAAGTCTGCTGGTAAGTGTACTAACCAGCAGACATGTCGGGCGGACAGATTCCCACCTGATAGATTTCAAAGCATGCTTTGAAATCTGTCGGGTGGAGAAATCTGTCCGCTAGCCCATACACACGAGCGGAGATGTCTGCTGAAACGGTCCATCGGACCGTTTTCAGCGGACATATCCCCTCGTGTGTACGTGGCCTAAGGCCTCGTACACACGATCAAATCTGTCCGCTGGAAACGGTCCGCTGGACCGTTTCAGCAGACAGATTCGATCGTGTGTACGGCCGAGCCGACGGATTTGGCCACCGGACAGATTTCAAAGCATGCTTTGAAATCTATCGGGTGGGAATCCGTCCGCCCGACATGTCTGCTGGTTAGTACACTTACCAGCAGACATGTCGTCCCGCACCGCCGCCGCCGAATGGATTCGGCGCATGCGCGGAAGTTTTTTACTTCCTGGTGCGGTGACGTGGCGGCGTCCACGTCACCGACACGTCAGCGCGCTCTCTGCTGGCGGGGATTTTGGTTTGCTCGTGTGTACACGCGAGCAAACCAAAATCCCAGCAGACAGATTTGTTCAAATCTGTCGGACGGACAGATTTGAACAAATCTGTCTGCTCGTGTGTACGAGGCCTAAAGGTAAACTTCCGCTTTTAAAAAGTCTTGCCTTGTGTTTCACTATTAATAATATTTTTAATTAAAAATTTGAACAATTTAACAGCATATGAAAAATATAATACAGCCACTTTCACACTGCTGATGGTATACTAGTACCGTTGGGGCAGCACAGTGGCTTAGTGCTTAGTACACTATCTGTATGGGGATTGTTTTTCTATGTGTGCTTGTGTGGCTTTTCTACCACAATCTTACTAGTAATTGGTTTGTAACCACATTGCCCTTATTGTGTGTATGACTTTGGTAGGGACAGTGTATTGTGAGCCCCTTTTGAGAAGCAGAGACTGTTTTGAATGGATCTTCTGTATGTACCCTGTGCTGTAATTAACTGGTGTTACACAAGTGCAGAAAAAAAATACAAGACACATTTTGATTGTTTGTATAGCATAGTTAGTTAACTATACTTAAAGTGGTTGTAAAGGCTCAAGGTTTTTTACCTTCATACATTGTACCTTTTGTGTGTAGCCGCCCCCCCAGCACCCCTAATACTTACCTGAGACCCATCTCGATCCAGCGACATGCACAAGAACAGCGGCTCTCCTAGGTCTCTTCTGCCTCTTTGGCTGAGACAGCAGTGGGAGCCATTGACTCCCACTACTTCCAGTCACAGCCAGTGAGCCAATGAGCAGAGAGCAAGGGTGGGGCATAGCTGCACTCTGTGGGCCAGATTCTCAAAAGAGATATGACGGTGTATCGCAGGAAACACAGTCGTATCTCTGTTTTTTTTACTGGGTATCTATGCATGTGATTCCTAGAATCACTTACGCATAGATACAGTGAAGATCCGACAGGTGTAAAACACTTACACCGTCGGATCGTAGATGTAATTACTTTTCTGGCCGCTAGGTGGCCTTTACGTTGTTTCCTCATTTGCCTATGCAAATGAGCCTAATACGCCGATTCCCGAACGTTTTTACGCCGCCCCGTCGTCGTTTACGTTGTTTCCGTAAGCGTAAACCTACCCCTGCTATATGAGGGGTAGGTTTACGAAGTTCCATCGTTGCCATGTTAAGTATGGCGTCGGGTCAGCGTCGTCTTTTTCCGTCGGTTACGTCGTTTTACTAAGTCGTTCGCGAATAGGGCAAGTGACGATCACGTCGTTTTGACGTCGGTTTCAACAACGCTTTCCGACGTGAGCTGGAACATGCGCACTGGGCTTTTCTCCTGGCCGGCGCATGCGCAGTTCGATCGACGCGGGGCGCACTTAATTTAAATACAAGCCGCCCCCTTTGAATTACGCGGGGATACGCAGGGCCATTTACACTACGCCGCCGCAAACTACGGAGCAAGTGCTTTGGGAATACGGCACTTGCCCCATTAAGTTGCGGCGGCGTAGTGTAAATGGCTTACGCTACGCCGCCGCAGATTCTATGTGAATCTGGCCCTGTGTGTGAAAGAACAGGTGCCTCCATAGCAAGCTGCTTACTTACAGGGGCACTCAGCAGGAGGGAATGGCCAGGAGGAGCACTTGTGTGGGGCCCGAGAAGAAGAGGATCGGTGTTGCTCTGTGCCAAACCACTGCACAGAACAGTTTCACTTTAAAGATAAGCTCCTAATAATAACTATCAGTAATAAGCAATGAATATACAATTTTGACCAATTAACTACTAGATAAACTGAGCTAAGCTTTTAATCTGACACCAAAGAAGCCAAGAGACAGCTGTTGATGTACTAATAAAGTGTTCATGATAAGGACTCAATCAGTTAATACAGTTTAGATGAAGTGAGATACACTTACTCCCACTTGATTATTTGCTTAAAATTATGCAGATTACCTTTATGGGGGCGCAAACCTGGTGTTGCAATTTAGTACCTTGTCTGTTTACTTTTGTCAAGACTATTGCTAAAGGTTCACAAAAAATTGCTTAATCCTCTTGGAGGTTTGTTGTTTCCTCCAATGGTTCACAGAACCTATTTTGAAACATTTTAACTACCGGTATATGCAGAGGATTGTATCCACATCCCTACCTGCTTGGTCAACACCATGGATACTTTTTGTACAGACTTGACTTATTGTCACATATTCCATGCAGTTCCTGGTTATGTACATTGGATGCTTGGAGTTAATTTACCACAATCTGCAGGAGGATTATGTTAAATTAGGTTTGATTAAATAGGGTACAATTCTCAGCTATGATAATCCTAAACGTAGGGTGACCAGACATCCCCGGTTTCCAGGGACAGTCCCCGGATTGAGGACACTGGCCCCGCCCAAGTCTGTCCTTGGTTTTGTCCCCAGATTGGATTTGAACAGAGGCTGGTGCAATTTCAAAGACAGTCAGTGCAGAATTAAAAATAAAAACATATCTGAATTACACCCCTCTGCTCTGCTGCTCCTACAGGGGGGTGTATTTTTTTCATTACCTGTGCTCCTTTCTGATATTTCGGAGGGAATATTTCTTCAGTTTCGGATGCATGCCCATTCAGCTCCGCTCGCATGTTCTTCTGCCTTGGCTCAATGCTCGGCCTGCCGCCCGGTTATCTCTTTGCCTTCCCTGGCGGAGTGATGTTCCTCCGCTCCCCACCCAGTAGTAGCCGGGGCCCGGAGGTGGCTGGCAGAGAGTCGACGATTGCCACCATTACTAATAAAAAAAAATGTCCTAGGATTTAATTTAAAAAATCTGGTCACCGTACCTAAACGCCCATGTATTATCCTATTTTTAAGCTGAACTCTGGGCTGGGCTAGAGAAACAAATGCAGTGGAGACCACCACACTGCTTGTTAAGTCTAGTGAGTAGAGGAATAAGATGTAATATTTGTTTTCATCTCTGACTTCCTCAATTCTTGCACCTGACCTGGAGCTGTTGCCTCCTTAAGGTCCTCTCGGACAACGTCACATGCTCACCTCCTCTGTGTACAATGTAGGCCTGCTTTGTACCTAATAATGCCAAAGGATCGCCACAGCCCAAAATGCCAGGAAGACAAGGACAGCACCAAAGCTCGCTGGAGCAGGACTACGGTAAGTAATACAACCTTTTCTGATTGCCTAGAAATAAAGAGCATTTAACCCTCACAGTGCTGGGGGGCCCAATGGCATGGGTATTTTTCCCAGCAGTGCTCCAGCAGGTCCTGATGTCATCAAGACTAATGCAGGGACCATAGCCCACTAAAACATGGGGGGAGTGCTGTCTGCTGGAAAGCAGAGGGTCGAGTAAGTAAAAGTGCTTTTACCTAAACAATGCAGTTAAAGCAGTATTAAACTCTAATTCTATACTTTTCACTACAGGTATGCTTATAATATGACCATAGAATTATGGGGTGCCTTGGCGTGGCTCTGTGCCTTGGCGTGGCTCATTAAAATAATAAACGTCATATTTACCTGTTCTGTGCAATGGTATTGCATAAAGTGGGCCCGACCCTACTCTTCTTGGGTCCCCCGCTGCTGCCTTTATGAGCAGAGAGAGAGAAGAGAGCTGGGGCAAACAGGCACAGCTCTGGATTGAATTTGAGCTTGGGTAAGTATACAGCGGGATGAGGGGATGATGATACGAACAATGGATTTTTTTTTATCCTAAAATCATATTAAAGGCACAAACTTCTTAAAAAAAAAAAAAACATGCCATACTTACCTGCTCTGTGCAGAGCAAACCCTATCCTCTTCTGGAGTCCCCCGCAGGTGCTCCTGGCTCCTCCATCCTGTCGAGTGCCCCCACAGCAAACAGCTTGCAATGGGGGCACCCAAACAGGTGCGGTCCCGAGCCGCTGCCATGCGTGTCCATTCAGATGCAGAGCCACGGCTTGGCCCCACCCCTCTCTTTCCTCATTGGCTTACTGGCTGTGATTGACAGCAGCCACTGGCACTCCCTCTGCTATCTCAGCCAACGAGGAGGGAGAGACCCCTGAGAGCCGAGACATTTGTGCACATCACTGAATCATGACCGTGGGTCACGATGGTGAGTATTTGGGGGGGGGGGGGGGGCTGCTACACACAGAAAGTTTTTAACTTCATGCATAGAATGCAAGAAGGTAAAAAAAAATTAGATTTTAGAACCACTTTAATGCAGGGAATGAATTAAGGTAAAAAATGTCCAGCCTTTAGAACCACTTTAAATATTGCTTTAAACCATTGCAGTGTGGGCCCAGTCCCACTGCAGGGAAAAATTCTCAAACTTCCCAGCGTAAGTTCATTTTTGATCAGGAAGTTACACTGCTCACTTACCTATAGTTTTATGTGGTATGTAATGCAGTTCTAAAGGCTTGATTAATAGCTTTCTTCAATAATTTGAGGCTTTTAAATGTTGGTGGCAAACGCAAAGGAAAGAGGGAATATGCTTGAAGAGAGCACCAGATTGTACCATGAGCTAGGACTAATTTACAGGAGAACCTTTTGAAGGAAGTGTATTACAGGGCAATGCCAGTGTGCCACTTATCACTAAATATTGTAAACAGACAAAATATAGGAAAACGTTTTCTGACGAATGTTGTGCATTTAGCTTTTCTCTTTAACTGTAGTTGTTATTCGGTTGCTTTTGATAAAACACTACAGGGTAGCCCCATCTGAGTTTTTTCATCGGAAATTCCGATGAATTTCATCAGACTTTAGATATAGTACATGTTTTATATTTTTCCAATGGAATTTCGTCGGAATTCCGATGTGATTTGGCCGGGCAAAAGCCTGATCGTGTGTACGCTGCATAACTTCAGCTTCAATTAACCTTTGGCAATAAAACATGGAACCTGATTAGTGTCTATGCAGAGCTGCACCAGATTTTGCACCCTCTAGTTTTAGTAAATAACCCCCTATATCAAATTCTAGAACTGGCAAACCCTGGCACCAGGGCCGGATTTTCTCTCCCTCCCGCCCCAAGGCCAGGTTACGCAATGCACCCCCTTCCCACCAACCAAAGCACCCCCCCCCCCCCTCAATCAACGGAGGATGGCAGGGGCGGCACGGTTAGTTCAAATATTTTTTTTTTTTCTTTTACTTTTTTATCACTTTTTTTATTATGTAGCTTCTCGTTTACTTTTGTATAATGTTTTTATTATTTTTGATATTATTTTTCTTATTGTTTACTTTTTTATTTTAATAATTTAATTATTATTTATTTTCTTTTTTTTTTATCTTTTTTTTTTCACTTAGCAATAAAGTTATCACACAGGAGAAAACAATTTCTTGTGTGATAAGGTGATAGGTTCTCTTTATTGACCCTGTCACCTCCAAATCAGGAGTCCTAGCACTGTGCTGGAACTCCTGTCACAGCCGAGATGGGTAGAGCACAGCTCACCCCTCTCACTGTGTAGATCGGCGGCAGGGACAGGAGACAGACTCGGCGGCCTGGGGGAGGACGGAGTCCCGAAAACAGAGCTAGTAGAGAGAGGTATGTGGGGGGGGGACTGACGGCAGAAGACATTTTATAAGTGATTTTGGCTACATCGCCACGATCACTTGTTAACGAGCGAGCGCATTCCAGAAAGCAACTTACCGCCCTTGACTGGCTGTCGGGGGTCTCCGTTCCGCTGCCGCCCCTTGGTGCCCTGCCCCCCCGAGACCTGGCCTCGTTGGCCTTGTGGGAAATACAGGCCTGCCTGGCACCCAGGGTTCCTTGATCTGCCTCCACCTATGTAATGTTATGTAACCAATTATACCCATTTTATATAGGGTCAGGATGATTTGATGTTTGTATACCTGAATAATCCTAATTGGTGAAGCATCTTCTGGGTGTTCTCTTTGGATAATAAGCTCTACTGGCAGTGACCTGACTTGGGGTGCTGTTATGGTGAACTTTCTGATTACATTTCAGATATTGGAGATAGTGAACACAGCAGATGTCTGTTCCTAGATTTGAAACAGGACATAGTGTGTTAGGTTAAGCCCTGATTAGTCTACAAACCTTAGGTGTTCTGGCTGTTGGGTCTTCCTTACTACTGTATTGCAATCTAATTTTAGTGGCTTTCTTTAACAACACAGCAGAACCATATTGAATGTGAAATAATTATTGCCCCACATATTTCTATACAAAGTTACTATGTATGGAGTAAAATCCTGTTCAATCATGTTTAAAACGTGCATTCTTTGGGGTTTAAACATGGGCATCTGGCAGGCATTTTTGACACACACTAACCCCCAATTGCTGGATCCCATAGGGTGCACTGAGCAATGCAACTCAGTCTACATTTCTGCATTTGTTCAGCTGTGAAATGCTTAAAGTATATGTAATCCCTAATCATTTCTAATTTTCTCACTTTTGATTTGTTAAAGCTGATGTAGCGCTACCCCTTAAGTTACCAATTATACTTGTCTAGTTGTGAATACTTGTGGAAAGTGAGTAAAGCGAGTGTCCAGACATCAGAGTGCATTTTCAAAGTTTTTTTCCAAGGCCCAACATCAACATGGCACACTATAGAGAAAGGTTGATGAGCGGAAGAAAACTGCAGTATCAGGCCTTGGATATTATAAAGAGCAGCTTGCTCTCAGTACAGTCACACTTAATCGTCGCCACTCCTGCCCGGAGTGGGTCAAGTGCCCCGGAGAGTCGTTTAACTTGGGCCTGGCAGCCAATGTCAGGGTGAAGCTCCGCTTGGTGCGTAGCTTCGGCCAGGAAGGCCTCGATGGTGGGGCCCATGGATGCACGCACCATGAAGGTGGATGCTGCACCTGGAACGCGGGCCCGCGTAGAACGTCGCACACTTCTTTCAGGCGTCTGCTACAGATATACTCTCCCGCCAGCATGTCCAGAGGGAAAATCCTCCTCTGATTGGCTGCTGGGAGAAAGCGGGTCTGCCAAAACCAGTTCCAGCGCCACCTGTCACCCAGGGGTAAAACACGTCCCCTAGCATGCAGACTGACCTAGAAAGCAGTTCTAAACAGACAGCAGCCTAAACTTAACCAATTTGTGAGTGGGAGCAACTTAACTCTCCCATTCCCCACTAACTTTAGCGTAACGCCCCACCAAATAAGGGGGGGGGGGTTGCTACACTGAAGTTTGTTGTATTTTTATTTCTTTGGGATACAGCCATAAACATGTGTGTATTACTTGCAGGCAGCTACTTTTGCTGATAACCACCTTTGCAGTGTCTCCATTACAACCACTGGATACTGGCCTGAGTGGCTCTCTTCCTGTATTGTGAAGGCTAACAGCAGTGGCTTCTACAGAGACAGGTTGTGCCACTCACCCACCCCCTTCTGCTCTCTCCGTCATTCCTTTTGTTCATGTAGTGCTACCCCAAAGGGGCTGCTAGCATTGACATAGCGTGAGTTGTCAGTGCCCAGGGCAAGGCAAGTAATTTGTGCCCTCAAAGCTGTAGGCTTTTAGCACTCCCATAGTCCCTTCTTACAATAGTACTGACTGATTCCTACACTGACTTCTACACTAGCCTACCTGATTCCTACACTGACCTCTACACTGACCACTGCACTGACCACTACACTGACCACTACACTGACCACTACACTACACTACACTGACCACTACACTACACTGCCCACTGCACTGTCCACTACATTACACTACACTACACTGTCCACTACACTGACCACTACATTACACTACAACACTAACTACACTGACCACTACACTGTCCACTACATTACACTACACTGACCACGACACTACACTGACCACTACACTACACTGTCCACTGCACTATCCACTACACTGATCACTACACTACATTGTTCTGTCTACTACACTACACTGACCACTGCTCTGTCCACGACACTGTCCACTGCACTACATAGTCCACTACACTGACCACTACACTGTCCACTACACTACACTGTCCACTACACTACACTGACCACTACACTACACTACACTGACCATTTACCTACACTGCCCACTGCACTACAGTGACCACTACACTACACTGTCCATTACACTGACACTACACTATACTACACTGTCCACTAAGCTACACTGACCACTAAGCTATACTGACCACTACACTGACCATTCTACTACAGTATTCCTATACTGACCAATACTGACTCTAACTGCTTTTGCCCCCTAAATGCTGCGTCCTGGGGACACAACCCCCTCCCCGCACCCCCACGCTACACCACTGGTCACTGGTATTAATTGGTTCTTCCCTAAAGGTAGATAGGGCAGGAGTCTCCAAACTTTATACAAATTACCATTTTACTGTCCCTCACACATTAGGGGAGTTGGACTGTGGACAATGGGAGTAGAACATGTCCCAGCATCAGTGGGAGTAAACAATGCCCCATCGTTGGTGTCAGTGAGAGAAATTGTGCCTTTTCGTTGGTGTCATTGGGAGGAATTGTGCCCCATCATTGGTGTCATTGGGAGGACTTGTGCCCCATCAATTGTGTCATTGGGAGAACTTTTGCCCCATCATTGGTGTCAATGATGGTAATTATGCCCTATTGTTTGTGTCAGTGAATGAAATTACTCCAAGGGCCAATTTAAAGCAAGCAAAGTGCCCCAGGGCCACAGTTTGGAGACCACTGATCTGGGGGATGTTTTTTTAAGATTTAATGCCTGAAAAAACTTTAACAAGAGAGGCTTTAGATAATGGAATACTCTAAAACGATTAGCACATACTGTAGCAGTTAGAGGACGATCTTCCCCTTATGCATTTGTTAGCCTAGGTTCACATTGATATAATTTGGCATATGATGTGACGCCGCATAGATTCCCAAAAGTAGTTTCTATACTACTTTTAGCGACCTTGGGGTGCGATTTGTATAGACATCTGTGCAGAAGTTAAGGAGGCATGTACGAGTGAGATCAAAACCTTACAGTCAAACTTCCACCATCTAGGCACCCAGGTGGAAGACATAGAGGAATATTTGCAAGCTGCAAAACTTATGATTGAAGTCCAAACCGGCGGACTATTGTTTCATTCTTCGTGACATGCAGCAAAATTGAGAAAATCTGGCCAATTGCAATCGCCGCAATTACATCACGTCCATGGTCTTCCGGAGACAAAAGGACCCGAGTACCTGAGATCTGTCCTTCAAACCATACTCAGTACCCACTTCCACCCACATTGAGCTGGACAGGGCCCGTAGGGCATTAAAACCTAAAGGCCCACTGTCAAATTCCAAAGAGGTCATCTGCAGAGTACATTTGTATACCCTGGAAGAGGACATCATGTGTAAAGCTCGAGTGAAGAAACCAATCCTATATGAAAATACTCAAGTTCAATTATTTCTTGACTTTTCATGGATTACTCTCCAGAAGCGCAGGCTACTTCAACCGCTTCTTCACACATTACCTACCTGTGGGGCTTTCCTTTTACCCTTTCAGCTACTCACAATGGGAAGACAACAGTCCTTTTGGTCCATGAGGACTTACGCATGTTCTGCGAGATTTTGGAGATCCCCACCCCGGAGCACCTAGGTTGGGACATTATTTCACCGACGACTTTACCGACGATCTGGCAAACAATGTCCCTGCAAAAGCGGATATGCCCATATCTCTCCACCTACATGTTGCTGCTAATATGCAGTCAGCTGGGAACTTACAGTACATCTTCATCTTTACTTAGTTACAGATGGAACCCCTACTTTTGTCCTTACATAGTTGTTTTTCTGTGGATTATAGATAGTGGACTTTCGCTAGGTCTGCTTGGTTATATATCCATAGGTTCCTTGTTTGATGGAAAGGTGGCAATGGCCCAGACAGTGGGGAAATAGGAATTTATGCTCTGATCTTCCAAACCAGACTGGGGCACTCCCAGTCACAGTTTATAGTTTGCTTGTTGCAATATATCTGATATTAACGCTGTTTTCCTTTTTAGGAATAATTATATTAAATATTTAGATAATTATAAGTGGTAAATACTTAGGCCCAGATTCACAGAGCGATTACGCCTGCGCAACAGGAGATGCGCGTGCGTAAGTCTAAATGTGCGCGTGCGTTTCGTTGCGCGGCATCCCCAGAACGAGATACGCAAAAAATCCCGCGTAATTTCGTTAGACTGGCGCATCCTTCCGCGCAAAAGTGCGCTAGACACACCATTGATTTGCTAGTCAAATATGCTAATGAGGGACTTACGGGGATCCACAAAACAACGTTGGGGCAGCGCAGGCGACGCAATGTGCGCAACAGCAAAATGTCCTGTCTAAAATTAGAGCTTATAAAAGCTGGTCTAAAAAAATAAAAAAAGTCTACTTGTTAGATAAAGCAACACTGTTAGTGATCAGCTCAGCAGTCACACGTGTTGCTCAACAATCTGTATGCCAACATGCCAGGGGCATCGTCGCACATAGCTATACTACTGACTTTAGATGAACAAAGAAGGGTGAGGGCACGGAGGATGGCACGGAGGATGGCACGGGAGAGGATATACCGTACCCGCATAGACCTGTTTGGCATGAGTGATTCTGAGGTGTTTCGCATCTTCAGATTCACCCCTCATGTCATCCTGGAATTAACCACAACCTTGCAGGAGGACATCACCAGCCCAACACACCGCTCACATGCAGTGCAGCCACTGGTCAAGGTCATGGCAACACTCCATTTCCTTGCCAGTGGCTCTTTTCAGAGTACAAGTGGAGTGGTGGCTGGGATGTCACAATCCTCCATGAGCAGATGTGTGCACCAGGTTGTCCCTGCAATCCTCAGACGCATGGCCAACCAAAACATCAAACCCACCACTGAGGAGCTGCGACTGAAGGCAATGACAGATTTCTACAGAATTGCCAGATTCCCACGCACTGTGGGGGCCATTGATTGCACACATGTGGCACTCCAGCCCCCCCAGGAGACAGAGCACATGTACCGCAATCGGAAGCATTGGCATTCCATCAAGGTACAGGTGATAGTCGATGCCCAAGGCCTCATATGGCACGTCCGTGACAAACACCCAGGGTCCAGCCATGACAGCTACATATACAATCAATGCCACATCCGATTGGAATTCGATCAGAACGTGTATGGGGACAGCTGGCTGGTTGGTGAGTGACATGGGTGGCAGGCATGACTATCCCCTCCCATGATGCACATCACAAGGGGCACATGCATGACTAACATCCTCCTGTCTTTTCCCTTACAGGTGACTCTGCATATCCACTGGGACCCCATCTCATGACTCCTATCCGGAACCCCCAAACCCCAGGAGAGGAAAGATACAATCAAGCACATGCCCAAACACGAGCAGTGGTGGAGCGCACCTTTGGCCTCCTAAAGTCACGTTTCCGATGCCTGGATAAGTCTGGGGGTACCCTCTTGTATTCCCCAAACTTCGTGTGCCAGATCATCGGTGCATGTTGCATGCTGCACAACTTTGCAGAAAGAAAGGGCCTGCAGATTGACCTACGTGATGACCTGACCCCTGAACCAGACAATCCCCCCCTAACCGAGGCTACCCCGTCTTCTGAGGGAAGAGCAGCCAGGAGACAGCTCACATTGGGCATCTTTGCACGTTAAACATACACATTAATCATGGCACAATGAGAATGCATGCATGCACACCACTGTGGTCCCTAGCACAGACACATCACATCCTCATCAAATTGGATTGGCACCAGTCCACCATGCAGGACTTGTGAGCAGCAACGCCACGCCAAGGCTCCAATTATGTCACTGAACATTCATACACCAATCACACGGACCTGGGGATCACTTCTCCCTGGTCCTGGGGAACCCTTCTCCACCAAAATAGAGGGTGACACCCCTTTTCCGGCAGGAATGTCACCCCCACATTCACACAGCATTAACAACACAAAAAAAAAAAAATGACCAGCAAAAGCAAAAAATTTCCAGCAAAAAAAATAAAAAATTGAAAAAAAAAAATGGGGGAAAAACAAATTACTGCCCTCTGCATGAGCCACGCCTGGGGCGCCCCCGGCCACGGCCCCGGCTTCTCAGGGGAGACTCATGGGGAAGGGGTAAAACCGGGGAAGGAGGATCAGCCCCTGATCTCTGCCCACCTGGTGGCCTGCCCTCCAAGGCCACGGCAATTCTGTCCAGGGCAGCACCAAGTGTTGCTGTGTTGGCCTGGATAGCCAGGGTAAGGGCCCTCACATCCTGCCCAACGCCTGCTGATGTCGTCTGCAGTTCGTTTAGGCAGGTTGTGAAAGCCCGGGAGTGGGAGTCCAGGTTCCCCAGCGTATCCTTGATGGAGGACAGGCTCTCCTCCATCCGCACCAATGTCTGGCTGACCTGTCCCAGATGGCGGGTCTGGAGGAACTGGTCCCTTCTCAGAGTGGCGGGCAGGAGATCGGCCAACCCCCTGGTGGTCTGGGATGACATCCTGCCTCCAGCTGATGCTTGTGGCCGGGGAGAAGGGGAGGCCCTTGTGAGGGGAGCCATGTTGGGGGAGGAGGGGGGGCTCCCCCTTAGGGAGGCCTGCCTGCTGCCAGCCAGAGGGGAGGAGTCCTCAAAACCCAAACGTCCAGTGCCTGACATGGACTCCTCCTCCTCATGATTCTCCTCCTCCTCATGATTGTCCTGCTCCTGTTGAACCTCCTCCACGGACTCCGGCCTTGTTGGGGGGGCCTCATTAGGCTGCTGTCTTGGGGTTGGTGCGGTCAGGCCAGATGGCCCTGCACCCTCCTGCACATCTGTGGATGACACAAAACATTCACAGGTTGGAGGATCCACACACTTGCCACATATTCCCTTTCACCCCCTCCCCCACACATGCTACACACCTGATATTAAAAAATAAAACAACTTACCTGGCACCACGGGCTCCGGACTTGAGTCAAAGCCGGGCAGGCCCTCAACTTCATGCCGATGAAAGGTCAGGGCCACCGCATGCTCCTCCGCTGTCAGGCTAATACGGCATGGTGGGCCCCCTCCTGTGCCCCTGGCATGGGCATGCATTCTGGCCAACTTCTTTTTGACCAGACGCCGGAGGTCATTGATTTTTTTGTCAATCCCAGACCTGGTCCGTGTCTCCCCCTGCCCCGCTGAATTCACCTGGTCAGTGATCCTATCCAAAATCTCCCTCCTCCTGGCCGGGGTGGTGTTGGCACTCTCTGGGCTGTGGAGGTAACGCCCATACTCGCTAATTGCCCGGCCAAGAATCTGTTTTTCCACAACTGTAAAATTCAGCTTTCGTTTTCTCTCAGTCATCCCTCTAAAAAAAAATAGTCCCAGTCAACAAAATTCACGCACACAAACAAGCATAACCAATCACAAAAAAACACACACACACAGAGAAAACTACACACCAAGAAACAGTCCCCAAAAAAACAAAACAAAAATACAGCAGGAAAAGAAACAAACACAAATATATCAATCAAACAAACAGTCTCTCAAACACTTATCAAAAACCACTTTCAAAAATCTACTAACAAACACTTGATCACACAGAACACTAATCTGACAACTACAAAACACACCGCAACGAACAACAAGAACAAAAGCACTTGGTTAAATGGGAAGGGACAAAGGGATGTACTTTTGCAAAGGAAGTGCGTTTGTGTGTTACATAGTTACATAGTTAGTCAGGTTGAAAAAAGACACAAGTCCATCCAGTTCAACCATAAAAATAAATAAAAATAAAACAAAGTAAAACACAGTACATCCTCCCATACACCCAACTCCATACCCACAGTTGATCCAGAGGAAGGCAAAAAACCCCAGCAGAGCGATGATCCAATTTGCTACCGGAGGGGAAAAAATTCCTTCCTGATCCCCCGAAAGGCAATCGGATTTACCCCGGATCAACTTTACCTACAAAACTTAGTACTCAGTTATATTATGTGCATTTAGGAAAGAATCCAGGCCTCTCTTAAAGCAATCTACTGAGCTGGCCAGAACCACCTCTGGAGGGAGTCTGTTCCACATTTTCACAGCTCTTACTGTGAAGAAACCTTTCCGTATTTGGAGGTGAAATCTCTTTTCCTCCAGACGTAAAGAGTGCCCCCTTGTCCTCAGTGTTGACCTTAAAGTGAATAACTCAACACCAAGTTCACTATATGGACCTCTTATGTATTTGTACATGTTGATCATATCCCACCTTATTCTCCTCTTCTCAAGAGTGAATAAATTCAGTTCCTCTAATCTTTCCTCATAGCTGAGCTCCTCCATGCCTCTTATCAGTTTGGTTGCCCTTCTCTGCACTTTCTCCAGTTCTCCGATATCCTTTTTGAGAACTGGTGCCCAAAACTGGACTGCATATTCCAGATGAGGTCTTACTAATGATTTGTACAGGGGCAAAATGATATCTCTATCTCTGGAGTCCATACCTCTCTTAATACAAGAAAGGACTTTGCTCGCTTTGGAAACCGCAGCTTGGCATTGCATGCCATTATTGAGCTTATGATCAACTAAAACACCCAGATCCTTCTCCACTACAGATCCCCTCAGTTGTACTCCCCCTAGCATGTATGATGCATGCATATTCTTAGCCCCCAAGTGCATAACTTTACATTTATCAACATTAAACCTCATCTGCCACTTAGTCGCCCAATTAGACAGAGCATTGAGGTCGGCTTGTAAATTGGAGACATCCTGCAAGGACATTATTCCACTGCATAGCTTGGTGTCATCTGCAAAAACAGAAATGTTACTTTTGATCTCAGACCCAATATCATTTATAAATATATTGAAAAGTAAGGGACCCAACACTGAACCTTGGGGTACACCGCTGATAACCTTGGACCATTCAGAGTAAGAATCATTAACCACAACTCTCTGAATTCTGTCTTTCAGCCAGTTTTCTATCCATTTACAAACTGATATATCTAATCCTGTAGACCTTACCTTACACATGAGCCGTGTGTGGGGAACTGTATCGAACGCTTTTGCAAAATCCAAGTATACCACGTCCACTGCCACGCCTCTGTCCAGGGTTTTACTTACCTCTTCATAAAAGGAAATCAGGTTTGTCTGACAACTTCTGTCCTTCATGAATCCATGCTGTCTGCTGCTTAAATAGTTTGTTTCCAGCAAGAACTCATCCATGTGGTCTTTTATTAAACGTTCCAGTATCTTTCCAACTATAGAAGTTAAACTAACAGGTCTATAGTTACTAGGTAAAGACTTTGTTCCCTTTTTAAATATGGGCACCACATTGGCTTTATGCCAATCCAGTGGTACTATTCCTGTCATTAATGAGTCCCTAAATATTAGATACAGTGGCTTTGAAATTTCAGAGCTCAATTCTTTTAGGATCCGTGGGTGGATGCCATCTGGTCCAGGTGCTTTATCCACCTTTATTCTGTCTAAAAATTTCTGGACCATATCACTTTTGAGCCATTGTGGATTTGGGGCTGTGTCACTCCCACCCCCTATATCGACATGAGCTCCCCCATTCTCCATTGTATACACAGAGCTGAAGAAAGCATTTAATAAATTTGCCTTCTCTATGTCCTCAGTCACCCACTCTAGATTATTTTGTAAAGGGCCTACATGCTCAGACTTGACTTTTTACTATTAATATATTTAAAGAATTTTTTGGGGTTTGTCCTACTATCTTTTGCAATCTGTCGTTCATTTTGAATTTTTGCATCCTTGATTTCCTTTTTACATATTCTATTATATTCTTTGTAACATTTAAACGACACTAGTGTTCCTTCATTTTTATATTTTTTAAAAGCTATTTTCTTATTGTTTATAGCTTTTTTAACTTTAACCGTGAGCCACATAGGTTTTATCTGTAGCCTTTTAAACTTATTGCCCATGGGAATATACTTTGCAGTGAGGTTCCAAAGAGTCTTTTTGAAGAATTCCCATTTCTGTTCTGTGTTCATCGGTGCCAATATTCCCTCCCAGTCCAAGCCCTGGAGAGCAGTCCTCATGCTTTGAAAATTTGCTCTCTTGAAATTAAGTGTTTTTATCTTTCCTGTATGTATTTTTTGCTTATAGTTTACATTAAACGAAATCATGTTATGATCACTGCTACCCAGGTGTTCCTTTATCTGAACATTAGTAATGAGCTCTGCATGGTTTGAGATTACCAGGTCCAACAGAGCATCATTCCTAGTTGGGGCCTCAATAAACTGGACCATAAAATTGTCCTGCAATAGGTTTTTAAATTTTTGTCCTTTAACTGTCCCAGAAATTCCATTATTCCAGTCAATTTCTGGGTAGTTAAAATCCCCCATTATTATCACCGTCCCTGCCCTTGCAGCCCTTTCCATCTGTGCAAGGAGCTGAGTCTCCACCTCCTCATTAACATTGGGTGGTCTATAACAAACTCCAATGATTAGCTTTGAACTACGCACATCTGTATGCAGTTCCACCCATAATGCTTCAACTTCATCACACTCTCCATCAACCAGGTCCTCTTTCACGCTTGCTTTGAGGTCACTTCTCACATAGAGACAGACCCCTCCACCTTTCCTTTTTACCCTGTCTTTCCGAAAGAGAGCATAGCCAGGAATATTAATAGCCCAGTCATGTGAGGATTAAAGCCAAGTTTCAGCAATACCGATTACATCATAGCTCTCCTCATGCACCAGAGCTTCCAACTCACCTGTTTTGCTTGGAAGGCTTCTGGCATTGGTGAACAAACACTTAAATGTATTGTTACATTTTTCGCTGGCGTTTTTCATATGATTCATATAATTTTTAGTAGTGCAAATGGCACTATAATTTCCAATGGCTGTTTGCGACATGGGAACTTTCTTGTCACCTGCCATAACCCCACCTCCATCTATCCCCATTCCACTCTCCATTAATGTCTGACCCCTAACTGACCTGTGTGCCCGATGTAATTCACGTTCACCCTCCCCCCTCAAGTCTAGTTTAAATACTCCTCCAGCATTCCCCTAAACCTCTCCCCCAGCACAGCAGACCCCCTTCCATTCAAGTGCAAACCATCTTTAGCATATAGGTTGCACCCCAATGAAAAGTCATCCCAGTGCTCTAGAAACCCAAATCCCTCCTTCCTACACCAGGTCTTTAGCCATGCATTCAGCTCTCTAATCTCCCCCTGCCTTTCCTGTGTTGTGCATGGCACAGGCAATATTTCAGAGAATATCACCTTGGAGGTCCTTCCCTTCATCTTGCAGCCTAGTTCTTTAAATTGATTCTTAAGGAGCCTCCACCTTCCATGTATACTGTCATTGGTTCCAACATGGACCAAGACAGCTGGGTCATGCCCAGCCCCTCCCAGTAATTTATCCACCCGGTCCACCACATGCCGAACCCTGGCACCAGGGAGACAGCAAACCATTCGGTTGAGGCGATCCTGGCGACAAATTATTCTATCAGTCCTTCTGATTATAGAATCCCCTATTACCACCAACTGTCTAGGCCTACCTGCACTCCCCTCACCACTTCTACTAGATGGGTTGCTCTCCGGCTGTTAGGGGTAGCAGTAACATCTAGGGCTGCCACCTCTGTGTTAGCCACCTCCACATCTTCACCCAACTTGGCAAATTTGTTTTGATGCACAAACACAGGATTGGCCTTCCTTGTCTGCAAGCCCCTTCCACTCCCTCTAACTACGTTAACCCATCTTCCTATCTGATAATCCTGACTTGCCCCTCCACCCTCCACATTAACCCTACTGACCACCTGCTCAGCGAGCAAAGGACCCCTTTCAAGGTTGTCCTTTCTGCCCAGTGTTGCAACTTGTTCCTCCAGATCTCTAATGCGAGCTTCCAGAAGGGCAACCTGCTCACATCTGTCACAGCGGTATCCATCCTGGAGCTGTTGCACCAATTTTGTATACATGTGACACACTGTGCACTGAGCAAAACCTTCAACCCTGCTAGCACACATTTCCCAGTTACAATATAATTACTTGTAGGAAGTTTAAGATGTTACTTACAGTTTAGAAGACTCCTGTCTTAACTTCTGTTTTCAACTCCTGTTTTTTAACTCTTCCCACTTGTGGTTAAAAATCACACTTCTGTTTAGAAAATCACTTAAGCCAGCAACATGAACTGGGAGCCAGCTCCTTATGGGAGTTTTGACTGAGACTTTTATACTCACCTCTTCACCTGTTTACAATTAAACACTCCCCACTGATTAGCAGAGAAAAAAAAAAACCTGATCACAATTAAACACTTTCCTTAGCAGAGAGAAATAAAAACCTGTTTAAAAAGTGTCAGAGAAAAAAATGACACTTGCAAGCAGAAACAGTTAAAAGCAAACTCCTGTTTTTTAACTCTTCCCACTTGTGTTTAAAAATCACACTTCTGTTTAGAAATCACTTAAGCCAGCAACATGAACTGGGAGCCAGCTCCTTATGGGAGTTTTGACTGAGACTTTTATACTCACCTCTTCACCTCTTCACCTGTTTACAATTAAACACTCCCCACTGATTAGCAGAAAAAAAAAAAACCTGATCACAATTAAACACTTTCCTTAGCAGAGAGAAATAAAAACCTGTTTAAAAAGTGTCAGAGAAAAAAATGACACTTGCAAGCAGAAACAGTTAAAAGCAAACTCCTGTTTTTTAACTCTTCCCACTTGTGTTTAAAAATCACACTTCTGTTTAGAAAATCACTTAAGCCAGCAACATGAACTGGGAGCCAGCCAGTGTGTGTCTATTTATACTGTTTGCGTAGTTCACAACGTTGCCCTAGTCCATTTCCAATTTCACTGATTGCGCCGCTCCCGAGTTGTGAGCATGCGCACATCGGAGCTGACATGGTCTCGTTCAAGCGCGCATGCGCGAGCCGGCCGGCCCTTCATTTGCATGGGGTCACGGCTCATTTCAATGTAACACGCCCACGTCCTTCCCAATTTGTATTACTCCTCCTTACGCCTCTGAAAAAACGTTACGTATGCGCAATTTCCTGCGCAAAAGCTACGAGAATAGGGTGATTACGCGGCAAAATTGCGCAAGTCTAACGTAAAGGCGCTACGCCGGTCTAATAATGCGCAGATGTACCTGAATCTGGGCCTTCGTTTCTGACAATATCCTCCTCAGCTTAGATTGTGATTTAAAGTTCTTTCATAATCACGCTTTACCTCCCTTGCCCCTACAGTGGGTGACAAAGGTAATATGGAACATCCAATTTAATGTTGTATCTCAATGTCTTCGACTTTTATGTTCTTTTCTTTTCTCTTTACCCCCTTCGGCTCCTCCTTCCTGGGTTCAATGAAATCTTCCCTCACCATGGCGCCCATCCGCAACTTCGTGGCTGGCCTCCCTGGTCCTCTGGGTCAGATAAGTACTATGTTATTTAGATCTACACATTCCTTATTAGGGTAGGGGGAATTTCAACTTACCATTCTCCCAGACGATAGACCAAACCTCCTTCACTAACAAAGCTATCCACCACGTCTATTCCGACAATCAAAGATTTAGACAAACCCTGCACGAATTAGCTCCCGCACGAATTTGCCCTGTTTGACGCATGGAGAGTCGCTCATCTGACTCTTATTACTCTCACCATGCCACACACATGCACGATTGGATTACTTTTTGAACTACTTTTTCATAAACGTTCTTTCCTTACATGCAATTGAGACATTTTCCCTATCTCCTAGTTGGATCATGCCCCAATTCTGTTGACGCTGACTCTGGAGGCTTCCAGAGTCAAACGTTGTCATTGACTTTCTTTTAAAAAATGTGGCCACCAGAGCAGTGTTGGAGAAAGCCCCAAAACTATACTTTGCTGAGAATTGCACTGCAGAGGTTTCAACAAGGACCCTCTGGTAACCCAATAATTCTGTAATGCGTGGTCAGTACATAGCTATTTCTACAGCCTGGACAAAAAAAAATCCAAGCTGTTGAAGCAACAGACTGAAGAGAGGTTTTGGGATTTGGAATTCCGACTCACTGTACATCTTCAATTTGCCTCTTAAAGGGTCACTAAAGTCAGGGATTTTTTTTAAAAAAAATAACAAACATGTGATACTTACCTCCACTGTGCAGTTCGTTTTGCACAGAGTGGCCCGGAAAGCTGTCTTCTGGTGTCCCTCGGCGGCTGTCTGGGCTCCTCCTCGCAAAAGCTTTCCTTCTTCATGCGAGGGCGCTCGCATGGAGGAAAGCTTTTGCGAGCGCGCTCCCGTGATACAGCGGCGGCCATAGCCGCCGACTGTATCACTCGGCTCCGCCCCCCAGCGCGCCGCGTCATCCACCCTGATTGACAGCAGCGCTAGCCAATGGCTGCGCTGCTATCAATCCGCCCAGCCTAGCCAATCAACGGCCAGGCTGGGAACCGAAGAGGACGACGTGGACGCGCCCGGGAGATTCGAACGGTCAGGTAAGTACAACGGGGGCTCGGGGGGGGCCGGTGCTGCTAGATGTTTTTTTACCTTCATGCATAGGATGCATGAAGGTAAAAAAACTTGTACCTTTAGAACCCCTTTAAGGGAAATAGCCCGCCTCCTGCATTATCCTTAAAAACATTGACATAGGCAGGGTTGAAAGAGCCCTTTAAAGACTACGTCAACTATACTACGATGAAGGCAACAAGGCTCACACACGTGCCCATCCCCAAAGCCCTCCGAGACATAAATGGGGTTTTACACTTCCACCCTGACTGTATCGCCCAACTGTTTTGCAACTATTTCTCTGACCTCCACAAAAATACGACCATCCCACATTTACCTGCCAAGGAAACTTTCCAAAACTGCGTTTGTGCATACCTCATGTGCAGCAGAGTGGCTACATTGCCAAAAACTGCCTTACAGCCCCTAATTCACTGATTACTGAAGAAGAGGTGTTGGAAACCTTGAAACACTTACCCATCCGTAAGGCCCCTGGACCTGATGGCCTCCCATATCAGTATTATAAGACATTCTTGTCCACTTTACTCCTGTACATGACCCACTTGTTTAATGGGTTTATGCACAAGAGTGAGATGCGGTCTACCTGAATTTGATACCTAAGGCAGACACTATGTGGGAACTATAGGCCCATTGCCTTATTAAACTCAGATCTAAAAAATGTCACGAAAATTCCCTCCCTCAGTTCGAATGAGGTCCTCTCTCTAATTCACAAAGACCAGATGGGCTTCGTACCTTGGCCAAAGGCAGGCGATAATACCAAAAGAGTCATCAACTTAATAGACATAGCTAATAGGCAAAACACGGAAGTGCTTTTACTCCGGTTAGATGCTGAAAAAGCCTTCAAAAGGCCTAGCTGGCCTTTCATGTTTATAACCCTTGAGCATCTGGGCTTTTGGGGACCGTTCCTCAGGGAAATCAAACACTTGTATGCAGCCCCCTCTGCCTCTAGAAAAACTCCCTTTGCGGCCTCCCCTCTTTTTACTATTTCAAATGGGACAAGGCTGTCCACTTTCTCCATAAACTTTTTGCCCTGTGAATTGAACCCCTGGCAGCCCAGATTCGACGTGATCCCAACATGTGTGGGGTCCTTGACTTTCCCTAACCCCCATAAACTACTGGAGGAATTAGGGACCCTATCTGGCTATAAGGTTTATCCCTCTAAATCAGAAGCCCTACTGCTCAACATGCCTTCCTCGGAGGTCTGTCACCTGTGCTGTGCTCCAGCGGCTGCTGTCTCACTATCAGTGGTCCTCGAGCCACAGCTGTTTGAGGCTCACCAACCAGATAGGTGACACTGTCCTTGCAGTCTTACTGACACTCAGTCCAAAATCTCCTTCATTGTATATTTAAGATTGATATTGCTTTCCATCCAAAAATCTATATATTAGGACTACTCCCTCCTGAATTACCAGGCTTAGGCCAGATGTTTAGTAGCCCTCTAATGGAGGAGACAGACACCAACACCAACAGCAACTAATCTATATGCTAGGATTAAGGATGTGGAGATCATGTAGTCCTTGATGGCACAATTATCTGACAAGGTTGATCGCCACTGTGCCCTGGCATCTCTGGGAATACCCTCCATGAGACCCTATAGTCCCTTTACTGCCTAGAATGTCAACTCTCTCCAGATCTAGGAATGACAAGCCCTGTCTGTCTACTGTTTTTAATTCCCCTCTTTTCAGTTTCTTCTTACTTTTTCTGTACAAACCCAACAAGCACTTGTTTTACTTCCTGGGGTTCTAAATCACTGGCATAGCTATTTCAAGAACCCATTGTATTGATTCCATGCTACTGATTTGCTTGGCTTCCCATTATTGAGCGAAATATCTGGTTAAAAAACGAAATAGCATATTTTATTGGTTTTCCTCCAGACCCATGTAAGTTGTTTCAAGTGTACTTTGCTATTGTAAGTTTGCATGTTTTCCAGTGATTGTTATTCTCTTCTATTTTTGTTCTAAAAAAAATTCAATTTGTAATAAAAATTGTCAATTATGAAAAAATAAAAAAAGATACAGCGAATGTGAGGTTGTGATCCACAGGCAGCAGGTGACCGGGACAGGAAGGAGAGCAGCAAATGTCATTATCAGTGTGGGAAGACGCAGTGGGAGTCAGTCCCATTATCTGAGACATCTAGTACTGGACTTTTCCAACTCCTGAAGACCACCCTGGCTGTACAGTATACTTGTTTATGCAACTGAACACTTGTTTGGTCAATTGTTGGTGATGAGTTTTCCCAATTGTTATGCTTTCCGAAATGATCCACCTGGTTACATGTCTTTACTTGTCAAACAGCAGAGTCTATGATGAAAAACTCTATATACTGTATACCCTGTATAAGACCCAATTTATTCATGTTCTGTATGCATTAACTTAACAAATTAAGCAGTAGATGTATGAGTATAGCTAGATTAAGACGAGGTAGCAGTTACTGCTGTGGCTAATTGGAAGAACAAGCTCAATCTCTGAGGACGATCGGTCCAACCCGATGAGAATGGTCCGACGGATCATTTTCATCGGGTCACCGCTGAAGTGACCTGATGGTCTGATGTGCGTACACACCATCAGTTCAAAAATTGATCGTGTCAGAACACGGTGATGTAAAACACAGCGACGTGCTGAAAAAACAAAGTTCAATGCTTCCAAGCATGCGTCGACTTAATTCTGAGCATGCGCGGGTTTTTGAACCAATGCTTTTGCGTACTAACGATCAGTTTGGACCGATGGTCAGGCGTCCATCAGTCCGATTTTAAAGCAAGTTTTAAAACTTTGGTCCGAAGGACGACAGACTGATGGGCCATACACACGGTCGGTTTGGACCAATGAAACCGGACTTCAGTCCATTTTCATCGGTTCAGACCGATCGCGTGTACGCGGCCTTACTCATAAATGATTTTTCTTTCTTTTGAAATGCAAAAAGGAATATTCAACCATGGTATATATAAGTAAAATAGGTTCACATTTAAATGATGTTTTTCAATTTAAACATATTTTGCAATGGGACCTAATGCCGTGTACACACGATCACTTTTTGTGATGAAAAATAAAACGTAATTTTATCTCACGAAACAAAACAACGTTTTTCAAACTTCATTTTAAAAAACAACATTGCGTACACACCATCGTTTTTCCAAAGTGCTCTTACAAAGCGCGGTTACGTAAGACACTTTCGACGGCACTCTGTTCCATTGAAGCTCCCGTCTCATAACTTGCTTCTGAGCATGGGCGGGTTTAAAAACACTGGCCCAGATTCAGAAAGCAATTACGCCTGTCTAACTGGTGTTAGACAGGAGTAATTTCAAATTTCGCGCGCCGTATCACTAGTTTGAATCCTCAAACCATGATACGGCGGCTTCGGGCTTCGATCCGAGAGGCTTACGTCTTCGTAAGCCTTCGGATCTACGCTACGATATATTTGCGGCCGCTGGGAGGAGTTTGCGTCGTTTTCATGCGTCGGGATATGCAAATGTGTTTTTACGGCGATCCACAAAGATACGAGTGGTCTTCGCAATCGCTTTCGTCTATTTTTTTTTACGTACTGTTAGACCAGCTTTTTGCTGGTCTAACGGTACGTAGCCCATGTTAAGTATGGCCGTCGTTCACGCGTCGATTTTTTTTTTTTTTTACGTAACTCGTTTGGGGTGAGGATTGTGCGTAAACGACGCTACTCAAACAACGAATGACGTAACGACGTGTTTTCGCGCAATGCACGGCGGGAAATTTGCGAACGGAGCATGCGCAGTTCGATCGCCGCGGGAACGCGCCTATTTTAAATGATTCATGCCCCCTACTCGCGTAGATTGATTGCGACGGGAGAAATACACTACGCCGCCGTCGTTTACTGGACAAAATCTACCTGGATTCCACGTAGAGCCAGGTAAAATACGGCAGTGTATTTCTGATACTCTACGAGAATCTAATTCTCTGTGAATCTGGGCCACTGTTTTAAACATCGTTTTGCCCACACACGATCATTTTTTATGACACAAAAAATGACATTTTGAAAAACGACACAAAAAATTCAAGTGTGTTCGAAATTTTTTTTGGTTGTTTTTTAGAAGACATAAAAGGACATTTTGCCCACACATGATCATTTTAAATGACGTTTTTTAAAACAACGTTCATCACATAAAGTGATCGTGTGTACGCGGCATTAGGGTATGAAACCATAAAAAGGTAGATTCAATTTCATCAGTATGCTCTAACTTCCCAGTTGAACTATTGAGCACTCTCTCCAGGAGCCCCTAATCCCAGGGTGCTTTCATATGCAAATTCCAGCCATCTCTGATGATCAAGAATGTGGCCTTTATTACTGGCCCATCACTGTGATGGACTATAATGTACAGTAGGCAAGAGAGGGCAGGGTTAGACTCTTTTCTATGATTGATGGTCAAAATGTTCATTTTCGGTGCTCCCAGAGTGCTAAAACGCACAGATGAGTGGGCGTTTAGGTACCTGTTATGACACATTAGTAAAGTCTTTATCACCTTTTTATTACTTCATGTTCCATTAATGAATAAATTATTCTGAAAGGGCAAAAATTTGCAGCAATGCCAACATGGAAGGGTTGCTATTCCCATGACCATTTTCAAACATTTAAAAATTCATTATATTTTTTTATCACCGTTTAGGTATTGTATTATTCTTTAGTGGATGACAGTTAAGACACATTAGATGACTGTGCTCTATTTTAAGTGCTTGTAATTAAGAGAACACACAGTGGACACATACAAACATGAAACTCCTACACGTTTTTGTAAAGGTTGCTGATTTTCCTCCGAATGATCCCTAATGGAGTACTAATTACTAACTGATACATAAGTATCTTCCCTCAATTTGTCCATTATAACTGGTAGCATTGATTTTGATCATCTCTCCATTTACAGTGTCTGTATGTAGGAAGATAAGACCCAAACATAAAGCTTTAATCATGTTACAAATAGAACAGTATGTTTATCATAATAAATATCACAAGTATATAACACTAGGAATACATATATATTAATACATTATTTATAGTCACAAACGCTTTCTTGCGTTCTTCCTCCCCCCCTTTTTTTTGGGGGGGCCAGAAACCACCATATAGTAAAGGAAGGTGGTATTGAGCTGCCTTTTAAGTGTCAAGGCATGTTAAATGTTAAATGTAAAGAAAAAATTTAATAAAGAAGAGATAAAAAGAAAAATAGAACAGTATGTTTATGCATGCTTCTTATCTATTAATATACAGTGTCAAGCCAAGTTTAAAAGGACATAAATGATTTATCATATTGTTTCACCTGTATTGTGGTACATGTGAATTACGGCATATTGCTGTTAATCAGCCTGTTTTCTGGAAGGTATTTGTGAACACATTTTGCAGATATGTGTAATTGTTTATCTAACCGAACCGGCTTTAAAACTGAACACACAGTTTTCTCCAGAAGAGAAATCAACACAGTGTTGTCACAAGTCAGGGACAGTCAGCTTAAGGTCATGTTATTGATTGTCCTCAATCAGGGGAAGAGGAGAGGGTACGTAGTTTATGAAGTCAAACAATCTGACAGCTGCCCTAGATGTGTAGGAGCCGCATTCCCGGCAGAGCTCTCCAGTAATACCTGCCAGTCATCTGAATGAACTTTTTTTACATGTGTCATGCTCTGGGCACACTCATAAGATTGACAAATATTTGCGGAAAAACCATGTGCATCATATCACATGGTGGTCACCTATTCTACAAATGGGTGTGATTGAAAGGGCATTTCAGTTATAGATAATAAAAACATTGTCATCAGATGACTTATCTTAAAGTAATATTAAAACTTTTTCATAGATTCAAATTTCCATCTAGATGCTTTTTCAAGCAGCATTATGCCTTTAACTTTTTCGTTTGAGTAAATGTCCCAGAATTGATCCTTGATACAGGACAGGGCCGGATCTAATAGAAAAAGGGGATGTTACCGGGGCGCAATAAAAAAACATTTTTATTAATTTTTACTCATTTTTATTCTTTTATAATGTCTTGAGTTAGAGTTCTTCATAATTCTAAAGAAAATATCCTTAGTCTGTATTGTGGTTTGAAAACTGTTACATGACATTTAAAAAAAAGTATCGGTATTCGGTATCGGCAAGTACATGAAAAAAAGTATCGGTACTTGTACTCGGTCCTAAAAAAGTGGTATCGGGACAACCCTAGTATATATGTACTCAAAAGTACTTGAATTAGACAAACAAGCAAAACCCCTGTGCTTTAAATAAATATACTGTGCAAAATAATGGACTAAAGTGCTTGCTGGTATATATCACCAGTTATATTATGCCTATATTGGCTACTCCGCTTATTTCAGTGTTTGTATCACTAATATCAAAAAATCAAACATTAAATATCACAAAGGCTTGAAAATAAATAATAAGTTAAAATGTGAATAAAAAGGAGGGGAAAACACTATGTAGACCCCTTTTCTTTCCTCTGTTATATTGAATAGTCCCAGTGAGTGATCAACTTTTCCACAGAGCTAGGAGTTACTCGTGTGAAAATTACAAGTGCAGCTGTGTTCACCACTTCTGTGATTATCCCACCACCTTCTGCAATGGGCACTCACCAGATCCTATTTTATTTGGCGCCTTTGGTTCATTATCTGGATAACCAATCCTACTCGAAAAACAAAAACAAATTGCCGCTTTCCCCAGGTAGATAATTTGTTATAGCCTCTCTTCTTCTATAAGTGCTCATAAGAAAAAGGTGGTCATCATAGTGTAGTAGATAAAAACTTGTTTATTAACCACTTGACCACTGGGCACTTAAACACCCTTAATAACCAGACCAATTTTCAGCTTTCGGTGCTCTCACAGTTTGAATGACAATAACTCAGTCATACAACATTATAACCAAATGAAATGTTTGTCCTTTTTTTCCCACAAATAGAGCTTTCTTTTGGTGGTATTTCATCACCTCTGCGGTTTTTATTTTTTTTGCTATAAATGAAAAAAGAACAAAATTTTGCAAAAAATAATAATTTTTCTTCATTTCTATTATAAAATTTTGCAAAAAAGTAATTTTTCTTCATAAATTTGGCCTAAAATGTATACTGCTACATATCTTTGGTAAAAAAAATAAAAAATGTTGGATATTATTTAGTCTGGGTGAAAGTTATAGGGTCTACAAGCTATGGTACCAATTACTGAAAATTGATCAATTTCATCACACCTGATGTACTGACAGCCTCTCTCATTTCTTGGGACCCCAACATGCCAGAAAAGTACAAATACCCCCCAAATGACCCCTTTTTGGAAAGAAGACATTCCAAGGTATTTAGAAAGAGGCCTGGTGAGTTTTTTAAAGTTGTAATTTTTTCCCACAATTCTTTGCAAAATCAATTTTTTTTTTTTCATCAAATTTTCATATTATTAGGTTACTTTTCACACACAGCATATGCATACCACAAATTACACCCCAAAACACATTCTGCTATTCCTCCCGAGTATGGCGATACCCCATGTGTGAGACTTTTACACAGTGCAGCCACATACAGAGGCCCAACATGCAGGAAGCACCCAGGCCAATTCTGACATTTCTCTACTACATGTAAAAATCATCATTTATTTGCTAGAAAAATACATAGAACACCAAAACATTATATAAAGATACCTCACATGTGTGGTTTGAACACCGTTTTTATATGTGGGCGGGACTTGCGTATGCGTTCGCTTCTGCATGCGAGCTCGCGGGGACAGGGGCGCTGTATGCCCAGAGTATTGCTAAGTATGCCCAGAGTATTGCGGAGTATGCCCAGAGTATTGCCAGAGTATTGCCCAGAGTATTGCGGAGTATTGCCAGAGTATTGCCAGAGTATTGCCCAGAGTATTGCCCAGAGTATTGCCCAGAGTATGCCCAGAGTATTGCGGAGTATGCCCAGAGTATTGCCAGAGTATGCCCAGAGTATTGCCAGAGTATGCCCAGAGTATTGCCAGAGTATGCCCAGAGTATGCCCATAGTATTGCCCGGAGTATGCCCGGAGTATGCCCAGAGTATGCCCAGAGTATTGCCAGAGTATTGCCCAGAGTATGCCCAGAGTATTGCCAGAGTATGCCCAGAGTATTGCCAGAGTATGCCCAGGGTATTGCAGAGTATGCCCAGAGTATGCCCAGAGTATTGCCAGAGTATGCCCAGAGTATGCCCAGAGTATGCCCAGAGTATTGCCAGAGTATGCCCAGAGTATTGCCAGAGTATGCCCAGAGTATGCCCAGGGTTTTGCAGAGTATGCCCAGAGTATGCCCAGAGTATTGTCAGAGTATTGCCAGAGTATGCCCACAGTATTGCCAGAGTATGCCTGAGTATTGCAGAGTATGCCCAGGTGACTATTGCCCAGCATTGCAGAGTATGTGCAGCAGGGATGGCTGAGCAGGGAGGGAGGGATGGATGGATCTGTGACTACATTTGTCACAGATCCAGCCCGCAGCACTGCCGCTGCCATCCGCTCCCTCCCCTCTCCTCTCACACTGTACCGATCGGTACAGAGAGAGGAGGGAGGAACCGGCGTCAGCACATGACGCCGCTTTGTTGACAAGTGATCGCTCCGTCATTGGACGGAGCGATCACGTGGTAAACCGCCGCTATCAGCGGCGATTTACCGTGATGCGCCGGGTCCGGAGGACCCGGCGGTCACGGATGTTCCCGTGTGCGCGCCTCAGGAGGCGCGCGGGAGCGCGATTCTGAGAGGCCGTTAATTAACGGCCACTTAGAATCAAGCAATCGCCCTGTAGCCATACTTTCGGCATAGGGCGGTTGCAAAGTGGTTAAATTAAAAATACAAAGAAGCTTCCTGATGACGCAACTATTCTTGCAAAACGCGTAGAGGCTGCTGTTGAGAGGACCCACACGACACACCGCCGATCGTAGGAGAGGCTTGCGGAGCATGCTTCTTTAGGAACGCACTTTTACTAACCTCATACACGGCTGGGGAAGCTGGGTGCCGGCATAGTGGCACATGAATATGTGGGTGCAATAGTCTTTGTATTTTTAATTTAATAAACAAGTTGTTATCTACTACACTATGATGGCCACCTTTTTCCTATGAGCACATATAAGACAACTCATTGGGCCAGATTCAGGTAGATGGGAGCATCTTTGCTCTGGAGTAACGCTTCTCATTTACGTTACTCTGCCGAAATTTTAGGAGCAAGTGCTGTTATTCATGAAGCACTTGCTCCTAAAGTTGCGGCAGCGCATCGCAAATGAGACGGCGGGATTCAAATTGGGCGGGTACGGGGCGTGTATTATTAAAACTAAGCGCGATCCCGCGGCGAACGTACTGCGCATGCGTCGAGTGTCAATGCATCCCAGTGCGCATGCTCCAAATTCTGTGAGTGAACGTCAATGACGTCACATCCCCATTCATGAAAGTTTTACGCAAACGACGCGATATTTTTTTTTTCCGACGCGATGACGGAAATGGTTACAGAAAACAAAAACGCCGGCTTAAAGTGACAGTTAGGCTGGCGGATCCATTGATCCGCCAGCCTAACTCTACCTGAATCTGGCCCATTAACCGCTTGCGGACCAGGCTATAGGCTACAGCACGGATGGATAATTCTGGGAGGGCATACTATGATGTCCTCCCAGAATCGTGCTCCCACACACCCCCTGGGTAAACACCCGGGAATGTCTGTGACCGTCGTGTCTCCCAGACCCGGCGTGTCATGGATAGGGGTAAAGGGCCAATGACAGCGGCCCTTTACCACGTGATCACTTGTCCGGTTCAGCTCTTCCCCTCTCCTCGCACTGATCAGTGTGTGAGGAGAGGAGGGGATGGTGCAGCAGTGCTGTGGGCTGGATCAGAAGAGCCCACATCGCTGATCTGTGCCCATCCCTGGCTCATCCATCCACATTCATGCTCAGCCATGCTCCATCCCTGGCTCTTCCATCCTCATTCATGCTCCATTCCTTGCTCATCCATCCATATCCATACTTCATCCCTGGCTCATCCATCCGTATTCATGCTCATCCATGCTCCATCCCTGGCTCATCCATCCTCATTCATGCTCCATCCCTGGCTCATCCATCCACATCCGTGCTCATCCATGCTCCATCCCTGGCTCATGCATCCTCATTTATGCTCTATCCCTGGCTCATCAATCCACATTCATGCTCCATCCCTGGCTTGGCTCATCCATTTACATTCATACTCCATCCCTGTCTCATCAATTCACATTCATGCTCATTCATGCTCCATCCCTGGCTCATCATCCTCATTCATGCTCCATCCCTGGCTCATCATCCTCATTCATGCTCCATCCCTGGCTCATTAATCCACATTTATGTTCATCCATGCTCCATTCCTGGCTCATCCATCCTCATTCATGCTCCATTCCTGGCTCATCCATCCACATTCATGCTCCATCCCTGGCTCGTCCATCCACATTCAAGCTCCATCCCTGGCTCATTCATGCTTATCCATGCTACATCCTTGGCTCATCCAGGTTCACCCATCCCCATCTATGGCTCATCCATTCTCATCCATGCCACATCAGTGATCATCCGTGCCACATCCATGCCACTACAGTGCCCATCAGTGCCCCACAAAAGTGTAATAGGTAGCCAAATTAGATTTGAAATGTATGTCCCTTGAACACCTGATGGTACTCCCTGCATGTTGGGTCTTTGTATTTGGCCAGGCTGTGTAGAAGTCTCACACGTGGTATCGTTATACTCAGTAGTGATGAGCGGAATACGCCATATTCGATTTCGCGATATTTCGCGAATATTTCGAAGAATATTCGCGAATATTCGTTAATATCGAATATTCGTGATATTTTATAAAAAAAAAAAAAATTGCGAAATTTCGCTAATGCGAAATTTCGCTATTTTTTTTTTTTTGATAAAATATCACGAATATTCGATATTTACGAATATTCGCTATATTTTATAAAAAAAAAAATAGCGAAATTTCGCATATGCGAAAGCGAAAATGATTGTGAAATTTCGCTATTTTTTTTTGGATAAAATATAGCGAATATTCGTAAATATCGAATATTCGTGATATTTTATAAAAAAAAAATCGAAATTTCGCATTTTTTTTTTTTTTTTATAAAATATCACGAATATTCAATATTTACGAATATTCGCTATATTTTATAAAAAAAATAAAATTTCAAAATTTCGCTAGTGCGAATGCGAAATTGATTGCGAAATTTATTGCGAAATTTGAAAAAATACGAATATTCGAAATATCGAATATTCGCCGCGATATTCGAGTTATTCGCGAATACTCGAATATGCAATATTCGTAGCGAATATTCGCAATGCGAATATTCGTGAGCAACACTAATACTCAGGAGCTGTAGAAGAATATATTTTAGGGCATCATTTTTTCTATGTACATGTATGTTAGAAATATTTTATAAATTAACAACTTTGAGTAAAAAACAAAAAAATATTTTCTTTACACATTTTCATTTTCTTTACACAAACCTGTGGAAAAAAATTACATGTTCAAAAGACTCATTATGCCTCATAGAATGTAAGTTGGGTTTTTTTCTTTCCAAAATGAGGTAATTTGGTGCTCCAGGACCTTCAAAGGTGTAAGGCCGCGTACACACGACCAAATAAATCCGATCAAATCGGTCTGACAGACCGATTTGATCGGATTTGTCTGCTGGGCTATTTTGGTTTGATCGTGTAGACTCGATCACACCAAAATCCCCGCCGGCAGACAGCGCGGTGACGTGGCGGTGACGTTGACGCCGCCATGTCACCGAACCAGGAAGTAAAAAACTTCCACGCATGCGTCGAATCCATTCGACGCATGCGCGGGCAGATATGTCCGATGGTTAGCGTACTAACCAGCAGACATGTCGGACGGATGGGTTCCCAGCAGACAGATTTTAAAGCATGCTTTAAAATTTGTCTGCTGGAAAAACCTTTCTGTCCGCCCGTACACACGATCGAATTTCCAACGTCGGACCGTTTCCAGCAGATAAATTCGATCGTGTGTACGCGGCCTAAGAGGTAGTCTAGAAATGATGTGTAATTTATGTCTCTAGAATGCCTGATTGTGCTCCTTGCATGTTGGGCAAGGTATGTGGCCACTGGCCAGGCTGTGTAAAAGTCTCACACATGTGGCATTACCATACTCAGGAGGCCTACCAGAATGTATTTGGGGGTGTAATTCGAGATTTTCCTAGCTTGTGACGGAAAATATTGATTATATGAAGACAGGAGGCGAGTATCTTATGCATTAATCTTTCTTTATTAATTCTCACAGCAGAAACAAAACTGATCAGTATTCAAGCTTTTCTAAAAATAACATGAAACAGAAAAGCTGAAACTTGAAAACTAGAAAGAAACTACGTTTCCCAGCAGTCCTTGGGTCTGTGACCCCTCCCTCTGGCCTCTGCATATAAGGACTGCTCCTCCCCTTCCTATTCCTCTTTCTTCATGCGAACTTCCAAACGAATTGGAAATGATTCACCAGTCTCTGGGACCCCCAACTCCGGGGACTTCGGCCGGCCGGCCTTTTCTGAATCCCAGACGTTCCGTTGTACGCGGGGTAACATTCGTCCCAACGGGGACCAACCGACAGCTTCTACGGCCAACCGGGCCTTTGGAAACGAAACCATGTTAGAAGGAACGTGTCTTCGACCTTCCTGAACGCAGTCGAACATGTTCAGTATCCTGTAAGAGAGTAGAAGGAACCATAATAGGGTAGGGTAGGGAGGGAAGATACTCGCCTCCTGTCTTCATATAATCAATATTTTCCGTCACAAGCTAGGAAAATCTCGAATTATACCTCAGACAGGAGGCTCATATCTTATGCAAGTTCAAAGCTAGCATTTCTTACAGAAAATGAAGACAATATACATCAGATTACCCCAAAGCGGCCATAGACACATGTGTTTCCGGTCTGAAGTAAAAGGAGCGGAAAACGGTCTCCGAGGACCAGTCCGCCGCCAGTAGAAGATCCGACAGAGATCCCCCGGCCGAGACCACCTTAGTAGCCATTGCACTTCTAGTGGAGTGTGCGCCGAATTTAGTGGTATCTATACCCGCCATGTCCATAGTCGACCTGACCCAGCGCGCTAGAGTGGCAGAAGTCACCGGGCGATGAGGTTGGACGTAGGAAACCAATAATTGGGGCGAAGATGGAGAACGAAGTTCGGCGGTACGCGTTTCATAGGCCTGCAGGCACTTGACGACACATAAGCGCGGACGATCCGAAAAGAAAGGATAGAATACCGACTGAATGCCGGTCTTGGTCCTACGCACGACCGAGAACCTAACTCCTAGGGGCGAAAATTGTCGCCTGGAAATATCCAGTGCTCTAACATCTGAAACCCTTTTGACCGAGATAAGACAGAGGAGGATCGTAAGTTTGTACGTGAGATGTTTGAGAGACAAGTCCTCATTGTCATCCCACGTGGATAGCATGTCTAGGACCCTGGATACGTCCCATGTTGATAGGTATTTGGGACGAGGAGGTCGTTTAAACTTGATACCTCTCATTAGTTTGCAAATGAGAGGGTGTCTACCCACCGGCAAGGCATCCACAGGGTGATGGTAAGCCGAAATAGCTGATCGATACACGTTAATGGAGCTGTATGCTCTACCGGTATCGAAAGCCTCCGCCAGGAAGTTCACTATAAGTGCTACAGGGGTATGTATCGGATCAGCCTGTCGTTGATTACACCAACGCACCCAGATTCCCCAGGCTGACCTATACGCCGATCGAGTCCCGGGGGCCCAGGCCAGGGCGAGAAGCTCTCTAGCTGACTGTGAAAGGCCTCCGTCAGCGTCTGGCATCCTGAGACCAGGCAGGCTAGGAGGGTCAGAGAGCCGTCTGAAATTAGCAGGTGTATGTCTTTGGACGGGTGTGAAAGGAGGACTGGAAACGAGGGCAAGACCCTGGGAAGGTCAATGACCATTTCCAACAGAAGAGGAAACCACGGTTGTGTTGGCCACCAGGGCACAATCAACACCACCTTGGCTCCCTGGGTAGCGATCTGCAATAAGGTCCGGCATATCAGCTGGAATGGTGGAAACGCGTAATGCGTCCCCCCCGTCCAGGATTGGCGGAAAGCATCCACCGCTGTTGCCGTTGGGTCCGGCCTCCAACTGAAGAATTGGGGCAACTGATGGTTGAGTCTGGAGGTGAACAAGTCTATGGACAGTGGTCCCCAGAGATGGATGATACTGATGAAGGTCGAGCGGTCTAGCCGCCACTCGCTGGAATCGGTAATGTATCTGGAGTTCCCGTCCGCCACGATATTGGAGGATCCCGGAATGTACTCCGCCATGGGGACGATGTTCCTGGCCAGGCAGAAGTGCCATAAAGCCTTGGCGATATCCGCCAAGATTTTGGACCTGGTGCCCCCCAAACGGTTGACGTATTGTACCGCTGAAATGTTGTCCATGCGTAGCAATACGCAACAGTTTGATCTCTTCGAGAGAAAACTCTGAACCGCGAAGAGGGCAGCTAGTAGCTCTAGGGCATTGATGTGTAGGAAGGATTCCCTGACTGACCAGATCCCTCCTGTTGAAATCTCTCCGAATCGAGCGCCCCAGCCCCTCCGACTTGCGTCGGATTCTAAGACGACGTCCGGATAGGAATTGAAGATTGTCCTGCCGTTCCAATCGACGGCATGACCGAGCCACCACTTCAGTTCCGTCCTGGCCTCTGCGGAGAGTGGAATCTCGTCTGCATAACGGAGACCTTGTCTCAGGTGAAGGATTTTGAGGCGTTGAAGGGCTCTGTAATGGAGAGGGGCCGGGAAGACGGCCTGTATGGATGCGGCCAGGAGGCCCACTATTCTGGCTAATACCCGTAAAGATAGGGACTGCTTGCGCAGTACTGCTCTGATCTCTTTGCGGATCAGAGCAAGTTTTGCCTTGGGTAAACGCAAGACCGCCTGGTTGGTATCTACCAGGAAACCGAGAAACTCCATGCTCTGGGATGGTGCTAGAATAGACTTCTCCATGTTGATGAGGAAGCCTAGGTCCTGCAGGAGACGTACGGTCCAGCCTACGTGGGTCTGAGCCTGAGATTTTGAGTTCGCAATGATAAGGATATCGTCTAGGTAAATAATCAGACGAACGCCCCTGCTCCGCAACGCGGCTACCACGGGCTTGAGTAATTTGGTGAAGCACCATGGGGCCGATGACAGCCCGAACGGTAGGCATGTAAACTGCCACGTGCGATCCCACCATTTGAATCGGAGTAGGTGTTGTGACTCCGGATGTACGGGGACTGTGAGATATGCATCTTTTAAGTCCACCTTTGCCAGCCAATCCCCCGGGTGGAGGAGGTCTCGGAGGCAATGGATACCCTCCATCTTGAAGTGACGGTATGTCACGTTTTGATTCAGGGCCCGGAGATTTATCACGGGGCGGTAACCTCCCCCCTTCTTTTTGACTATAAAAAGACTGCTTATGAACCCCAGGGAGAGAGGGTCTACCTCGAGCACTGCTTGTTTGGAAATCAGTTCTCCCAACTCGTTGTCTATGAGTGCAATGTTCTGAGCAGTGAAACGAATGGGGGGAGGAATAATGCCCAGTTGAGGGCAGGACAACAGTTCTATCTGGAACCCTGTGACTGTGTTTATCACCCATGCGTCTGCCGTAATCGCAGACCAGGCGTGGATAAAAAACCGTAGTCTTCCCCCTACAGGGGTGGAAAAACTTGGAGTCAGAAGAGGACTTACCGGAGTATGGACGGGATCTGGGGTCACCTCTGCTCCCACGTCCTCTCCATGGTCTGCCACGTGGTGGAAAGAACGGTGCGGGTTGTGCCACCGTGGTATAGGAGGCAGGAGTCTGAGCGTAATGTTGCTGGGCGGGAGCCCTATTAAATGGTCTGGAGTAACCAGCTCGGCCGGCAGAGCGGCCCCTACCTCTGCCGGCCCTAGCAAAAACCTTTTGGTTGCCTGCCCTTTTGAGGGACGATTGAGCTTTGTCGAGACTATTGAATAGTCCCACGAATTTGTTAATGTCCCTAACAAGGGAGTCCCCAAATAGTAGGCCTTCAGCAGAAGGTCCCGGTTCGGTCTCCGCCAGGTGGGCCAGTTGTGGATCCAGGCGCATGAGGATGGAGCGTCTGCGCTCCGTGGAGCATGCCGTGTTGGCGTTACCTAAAAGGCATATGGCCCTCTGAGCCCACCCCCGAAGTTATTGCACATCAACCTCTTGTGCTGAGGCAGCTGTTTGCTCAGACAAGTTAAGGATTTTTGTCAGTGGGCCCAACATGTCGAGGACCCGGTCCTGGATGCTCCTGAATGAGCGATCTATCCCCTTCTTGGGGAATTTCCCTGATTTGGCCAGGTACTTAGATAAGACGGGATCAATGTCTGGTGTACATGCCACCTTACTGGGTAGGCAAGGGCGTGGGCATTCCGCCCGCAATTTATTTCGGTTAGCTCTATCCAGCGATCTGCGGGTCCAGAGTTCCACGTATTGGGACACGTGGGGCAGGGGAGCCCAATCTCCCGACCGCGGGTGAGATATGGCATCTGGATGGAAGAGAGGTTCTCCCAGAGCGTCTGTGATTGTATTGCCCTGAATATCAGGTTTGGCGTCGTGTGGGATCGCCATTGACCCAGCACCCATATCATCATTGTCATCGTACTCGGACCCCGAGAATCCGGCTTCTGAGGACTCGTCAGACGAAATATCGTCTGAGTCGAGTACGTAGGAGTCCGGTTTGTTCCGCCCGGCGGATGTACGCCTCATGCATGACTCCCTGAGGCTCAGGGGTTGAAAGGGGTCCGGTGGGTGCGTGGGGTGGCAATCCGGGTGAGGGAGAGCCTTGTGCACATTGTTTGCTTCCCCTGCCGGGGAGTCCTCGATATGAGCCAAATGCTTCCTCTTTTGGGAGGATTTCCCTCTTTTTACTAGAGGTTCTTCAATTACGGTGGGGGCAACCCTGGGGGTTTGTTGTGAACCCGAGGGTAACGCCACGGCTGCCATGGCAGCTTGCACAGACCTGGCTACCAGGTCCTGAATCTGTGCAGCGTTAAGCATGCATGATGGCTCCAGAGGCACTTCAGGTCCCTTCAAGGGGACAGAGCGGTCCTCAGACATTGCCTTCTGGCAGTGCAGTTATAGAATGCTAAGTAACTGGGTGATGATAAATCACCACCTCAGATCCTGACCTATGTGAAGGAGGGGGCCTGCCAGAGAGAGGTGTACTACACCTGTTAGATGTTAAGTATTATTAGTAGCCCAGCAACCGCTCCTGTCACCTCCTCAGCTCCGTCCGCACTGCCGTGCGGTGTGCGGGAAGAAGGGAAGAAAACCGTCTCCTGGGCGAAATCTCGCGAGATTACGCCGCAGGGACGAGAGGAGACCAGGCTGCGAGCTTATTGGTCATCGTGGACCAATCGCGCGTGCGGGAGGAACGTGATCCCGCCCCTCCTCACCGAGCAGAGGGGAGGGAGGTGAAATGGGCGCCGAGCGCAGTGTGACCAACGGCTGCGACAAGGCGAACGAGCGGTGTATAAACGAACAATGTTCAGTAATAAGCACTAGGTTATAATAATAAGTTATAATAAGATTACACAGGTTTTGTACAAGTAAAAGTAAAACACCTCACAGATAACTAGCAGCAGTGCAATACTTATCTCTCCTGTGAGCAGAAAGAAAGAGGAATAGGAAGGGGAGGAGCAGTCCTTATATGCAGAGGCCAGAGGGAGGGGTCACAGACCCAAGGACTGCTGGGAAACGTAGTTTCTTTCTAGTTTTCAAGTTTCAGCTTTTCTGTTTCATGTTATTTTTAGAAAAGCTTGAATACTGATCAGTTTTGTTTCTGCTGTGAGCATTAATAAAGAAAGATTAACCACTTGCCGACCAGCCGCCGCAGTTATACGGCGGCAGGTCGGCACGGGTGCGCGAGAGCCCGTAGCTCTACGTCGCGCCTTTCGCGGCCACTAGGCGGCGCGTGCGCGCCGCCGGCGGCCCGCGCCGCGCGCCCCCCCGCTCGCCCCCCCGAGTCCCGTGCGTGTGCCCGGCGGGCGCGATCGCCGCCGGGCACACGCGATCGCTCGTTACAGAGCGGGGAACGGGAGCTGTGTGTGAAAACACACAGCGCTCGTTCCTGTCAGCGGGGGAAACGCTGATTTTCTGTTCATACAATGTATGAACAGAAGATCAGTGATTCCCCCTAGTAAGTCCACCCCCCCATACAGTTAGAACACAAATAGGAACACACTTAACCCCTTCCCCGCCCCCTAGTGTTAACCCCTTCACTGCCAATGGCATTTTTATAGTAATCCAATGCATTTTTATAGCATAGATCGCTATAAAAATGCCAATGGTCCCAAAAATGTGTCAAAAGTGTCCGAAGTGTCCGCCATAATATCGCAGTACTGAAAAAAAACGCTGATCGCCGCCATTACTAGTAAAAAAAAAATAATAATAAAAATGCCATAAAACTACCCCCTATTTTGTAAACGCTATAACTTTTGCGCAAACCAATCAATAAACGCTAATTGCGATTTTTTTTACGAAAAATATGTAGAAGAATACGTATCGGCCTAAACTGAGGAAAAATATTTTTTTTTTATATATTTTTGGGGATATTTATTATAGAAAAAAGTAAAAAATATTGCATTTTTTTCAAAATAGTCGCTCTGTTTTTGTTTATAGCGCAAAAAATAAAAACCGCAGAGATGATCAAATACCACCAAAAGAAAGCTCTATTTGTGGGAAAAAAAGGACGCCAATTTTGTTTGGGAGCCACGTCGCACGACCGCGCAATTGTCAGTTAAAGCGACGCAGTGCCGAATCTCAAAAAGTGCTCTGGTCTTTGGACAGCAATATGGTCCGGGGCTGAAGTGGTTAATGCATAAGATATGAGCCTCCTGTCTGAGGTATAATTGCAAGTATGCATATGCTGTGTGTGAGGAATAAACTGTTAATGTGACAATTTTGTGGGGGAAAAAAATCTTTATTTTGCAAAGAATTGTGGGAGGAAATTACAACTTCAAAAATCTCACCATGCCTCTTACTAAATACTTAGGGAATCAAAAATTAAGATTACACCAGGTGTGATCAGGTATAATCAATTTTCAATGATTTGCACCGTACCTTGTAGACTCTATGGGCCAGATTCAGATACACGTAATTTTGCGCTGCGTAATCAAAATACTCTACGCTGCCGTATTTTACCAGGCTCTAAATGGAATTCTGGTAGATTTTTGCCCGAACGCTACGGCGGCGTAGTCTATTTCTCGCTTCGTAATCAAAATACGCGATTAGGGGGCGTGAAGCATTTAAATTAGGCGCGTCCCCGCGGCGATCGAACTGCGCATGCTCCGTTCAGAAATTTCCCGCCGTGCATTGCGCAAAATCACATCGTTATTTCATTCGTTGTTTGAGTAGCGTCGTTTACGAACATTCCTATTCCCGGACGACTTACGTAAAAAATAATAAAAGACGTCGGAAAACGTAGAAATTCGACGCGGGAACGACGGCCATACTTAACATGGGCTGTCTAATATTAGAGCAGCAAAAAGCTGGTATAGTGTTACGCAAAAAAAAAGATGACTAAAGATGCCGTAAGAGATTGCGATAGACGTTCGTAATTTCTGGGATCGCCGGCAAAAGCTCATTAGCATACCCCGACGCGGAAAACGATGGGAAGTCCACCCATTTATTGCAGCGTAGATCCGAAGGCGTACGAACACGTAATCCAGTCGAATTGAAGCCTGCAGCCGTCTATTCATGGTTTGAGGTTTCCGACTAGCTAAAAAACGCGCGTAATTTGAAATTACTCCAGTCTAACACCAGTTAGACAGGAGTTACGGCTCTCTGAATCTGGCCCAATAACTTTCACAAGGGCCAAAAAATATATACTTATTTGGGTTAATTTTTCCAAAGATACGTAGCAGTATAAATTTTGGCCAAAATGTATTAAGAATAATGACTAATTTGCAAAATTGTATAACAGATTTATATTTATTAATTGATAGCGCAAAAAATAAGAAGCCCAGTGGTGATTAAATACCATCAAAAGTAAGCTCTATTTGTGTGAAAAATGGACAAAAATTTCATATGGGTACAGTGTTGCATGACTGAGTAATTGTCATTCAAAATGTGAGGGCACTAAAGCTGAAAATTGCTTTGGTTAGGAAGGGGGTTTAAGTGCCCAGTGGGCAAGCAGTTAAAGTAATATTAACCACTGGCAAGGTCAAATCACCAGTGCTGTGACAATCATCAGGTGGGCAGACAAATCATCTGAAGATGAAGTTCCTCAGGTCAGCAGTCTTTGCCTGAGGAGGAAAGGGGGACAGAGGGACTTTGTTTCAAATCAGGGACAGTCCCCCGAATCCCTCCAGGGACAGTTGGGAGCTAGTATGCATATATATAGATATATATATATATCTATATATATATATATAAATATATAGATATATATATATCCAGGGCTTTTTTTCTCAGACAGGAACGCAGGAACTCCCCTTTTCCGAGTCACTTGTTTTCTCCGCCCCTACCCACCTCCGAGCAACGTCCCTTGGTTCCATCACCTACCCACCTCCCAGTACCGCCCCTTTTAGACAATACAAAACCAAGTATCATTTTGTTGTGCTAAGTAATTTGTATGGAATTTGGTTTCCCCTTCAGCCAGCAACAATAGATCCCCCCTAACAATGTACCACCCACAACAACCCCCCCCCCCCCCCCCCCCAGCAACAATAGACAGCTTCAACAGATCTCCACACAGCCAGCATTAATAGACTCTCTGGCCGCCATCAACAATAGTCCCCTCCCCCAACAGTAGATCTCCTTCAGCAACAACCGAACCCCCCAGCAACAATAGGTCCCCCACCAGCAACACTAGTCCTCCTCAGAAACAATAGACCCCTCTGCAAAAATAGATCCCCTCCAGCTAGAATAGATCTGCCAGCAGTGAGCATCAATACCCTGCAGCACACCACAGCACCCCTTGACATTACATACAGTCAGTCTAGGAGGTGCCGGAACTGCGCTCCCCCGTGTTCCCACTAAAAAAAAGCCCTGTATATATCTATATATATATAGATAGATATATATATAGATATATATAGATAGATAGATATATAGATATATGTATGTATAATATACACTGTATATATAGATCTATATATATATACATATAGATCTATATATATATATATATATATATATATATAGATCTATATATATATATATAGATCTATATATATATATATATTTATTATATATCAGTATGAAAGTGTCAGGTCCTAGGACCATCTATTATTATTTGTGGCTTAGGTCTCTTGTTTTCCAAAGGCTTCAAGCTTTCTACGTGATATTGTTCATTGTAATGCAAAATTAATAAAGTTCTAACCATGCTGTGTTCATTTCAGGAAGCAGCTGTAAATCATCAAGCTCATTTCTATGTTCTTCTACACATAGAGAGCGCTTCTAGGAATAGCTACTTTTACTTGGAAGACTGTGTCTTTGTATATTTTACAATGGGGCTAATGAAGTTGAGTGGTGCTATACATGTCCGTTTTATTAGCATCAGAGAAGGAACATGAAGCGTCTGAACTAGAACAAGTACATATCAACTTGGATTGTTTTTACTATGTAATATAATATTGGGACCTAATATAGGAGAAGACATGCTTTGGCTCACGGAATAACTGATGATTTAGCAACATCTATTAACATTAAAGAGGGGGTTCACCCTTAAAACCACTTTCTCCCATCCCATCCAGCATACTGGCGTCAGCGCCAGTATGCTGTCTTTTTTTTTTTTTTTTATCGGTGTACTTACCTCTTAATAGATAATTAAATTTTCGTCCTACCGCGGGTATGGCGGGGTATATAGCGTCACGCCTTCCGAAAACAGCCGACTAGCACTCGGCTGTTCTCGGCGCTATACGGTGCCTGAGCACAGACCTAGGAGCTGACTGCGCAGGCACCGTATATAGCCGTGTCACGCCCTCCGAAAAAAGCCGAAAAAAGCCGAAATAGGACTCGGCGGTATACGGCGCCTGCGCAGTCAGCTCCTGGGTCTGTGTGCAGGCGCCGAGAACAGCCGAGTGTTTTTGGAAGGCGTGACGCGATATAGCGGCGCCATACCCCGCGGTAGCACGAACATTTAATTATCTATTAAGAGGTAAGTACACCGATAAAAAAAAAAAAAAAGACAGCATACTGGCGCTGACGCCAGTATGCTGGATGGGATGGGAGAAAGTGGTTTTAAGGGTGAACCCCCTCTTTAAGTGATCTGTGACAGAATATAATAAAATGCGCTGTTCTAGTTATGCAGTTGTGATTTTTGTTTTTCTATCTTGCAAGTGTAATGTGATTTTCATCCTAATTGCCAAATAATGCATTAATAGGTAATGGAGGAACAAAGGGAACATTAAACTGTCAGAATGTTTCTTTTACTATAGTTATAAAATCTGCTACCCATAGTACTTGGGGAATAACACATTTCAGTTATATGTAATTATATAGTTCAGTTATATATTCATCATACATTTTTCCTCAGAGAATAGGTGCAGGAACTCATATGTGGGGAGTTTAGGGGTACGCAGCATATAGAGTGAAGAGTTCAGGGGTGCATGGTGTATAGGGTGCGGGGCTCAGGGGTGCGCAGTGTACAGAGTGCGGAATTCAGAAGTGCTCAGTGTACAGGGTGCGGAGCTCAGGGGTGCACGCTGTATAAGTTGCGGAGCTCAGGGATGCACAATGTATGGGGTGTGGAGCTCAGAAGTGTGCAGTGTACAGGGTGTGGAGCTCAGGGGTCTGCGGTGTATAGAGTGTGGAGCTCAGGGGTGCATGGTGTATAGAGTGCGCATACCTCCCAACATTTTGAAATGGGAATGAGGGACACCTACTAGCAAATGTATATAGGCATAGGACACGCCCTGCCACACCCCCTTAAAGGAGAATTCACCAAAAAAAGCTTTTTTTTTACCACTACTATTCCTTTATATTGGCCTTTAATTGCCTAACGCTACGGCGCCGGGGATTCTTTGAGAATCTGGCCCTGAATGTTTACATGGTGTGTTCAATAAAAACATGGTAACATGTAATTCTTTGTGTGTTATTAGTTTAAGCAGACTGCGATTGTCTATTGTTGTGACTTAGATGAAGATCAGATCACATTTTATGACCAATTTGTGCATAAATCCATTTCATTCCAAAAGGGTTGACATACTTTTTATTGCAACTGTATATACAACTATAAAGATCAGACCAAAATGAGGGACAAATGAGGAGGAAAGAGGGGCAGAGGGACATTTCTACAAATCAGGGACAGTCCCTCGAAATCAGGGACAGTTGGGAGCTATGAGTGCAGAGCTCAGGGGTGCGCATTGTACTGAGTGCGGAGCTCAGGGGTGCACAGTATACAGGGTGCAGAGCTCAGTGGTGCACAGTGTACAGAGTTCGAAGTTCAGGGGTGCGCAGTGTACAGAATGAGAAGATCAGGGGTGTGTAGTGTACAGAGTGCGAAAATAAGGGGTACGCAGTGTACAGGGTGCAGAGCACAGTGATGCGCAGTGTACAGAGTGTGAAGATCAGGGGTGTGCAGTGTACAGGGTGTGTAGCTCAGGGGTGTGCAGTGTACAGGGAGCAGAGCTCAGGGGTGTGCAGTGTACAGAGTGTGAAGATCAGGGGTGTGCAGTGTACAGAGTGTGAAGATCAGGGGTGCACAGTGTACAGAGTGCGAAGATCAGTGGTGCGCAGTGTACAGAGTACGAAGATCAAGCTTGTGCAGTGTACAGTGTGAAGATCAGGGGTGTGCAGTGTACAGGGTGTGTAGCTCAGGAGTGTGCAGTGTACAGAGTGCAGAGCTCAGGGGCGCGCAGTGTTTAGGGGTGTGCGCAGTGTTCATGGGTGCACAGTGTTCAGGGGTGCGCATTGTACAGAGGTGTGCAGTGTACAGGGGGACGCTGTGTTTCAGGGCTGCGCGGTATACAGGGGTGCGCAGTGTTCAGGGGCAGCTCGATGTGGGGGGGGGGGTATTATTTCTCCCAAGCTCCACCACAGGGTCTTTGATCAGACAGGTATGGTCTTTTACCCAGTGTGACAGGCAGTGGTCAGTGGGAATTGCAGCGGGGAATTGCATGGATTCCTTGCACTAGCAATGCCATTGGCACCTCCCGACCTTCCTGTATATTACACAGTACAATGCCCGGGGATGACAGGTAGGGTACGGTAAGAGCTGTAATTTCTAAATACATAAGATCCTAGAAGTGGAAAGCACAGATCTAGCACCTTAGCCCTGTGTACATGAGCTGATTAGGGTGTGCACAGGCACACTCGGCACACCCTGTGTGCAACGCCTATGCATGACACTAACTTAATGCATTTAGGCATCTAGATGTGGTGAAGACGACTTGCTGAAGTTCAAACCAAGCATCAGAATGGGGAAGAACTAGGTGGACTTCTGTCTTTTTTTCAGCCAGACTAACCGTGTAACAATGTAAGAAAGAGGATTTAAGTGACTTTGAACGTGGCATGGTTGTTGGTGCCAGACAGGCGGGTCTGAATATTTAAAAAACTGCTGATCTACTGGGATTTTCTCACACACCAATCCCTAGTCTTTACAGAGAATGGTCCGAAAAAGAGAAAATATCCAGTGAATGGTGGTTATGTGGACGAAAATGCCTTGTTGATGTCATTTACGACTCGCGCAGGCTCACCAAAATTGGACAATAGAAGATTGGAAAAAACTTTGCTGCGACTTTCAGATGGTAGGGTCAGAATTTGGCATAAGCAACATAAAAGCATGGATCCATCTTGCCTTGTATCAATGGTTCAGGCATTGGTGGTGGAGTAATGGTGTGGGGGATATTTTCTTGGCACACTTTGGGCCTCTTAGTACCAATTGAGCATCGTTTAAATGCTATGGTCTGCCTGAATATTGTAGCTGGCCATGTCCATCACTAGATCTCAATCCAATAGAGCACCTTTGGGATGTGGTTGTATGGAACATTTGTAGCCAGCAAAGTGATGCTATTATATCAACATGGATCAAAAGCTCTGAAGAATGTTTCAAAAATACAAAAATATATATTTTAATTGTATATTTTTATAAATTTATTGTTTATTTTTATCCATTTACAAAATGCAAAGTGAGTGAACAGAAGAATATCAATAATCAATATTTGGTGTTACTATCCTTTGGTTACAAACCAGCATCAATTCTTCTAGGTACACTTGCACAGTTTTTGAAGGAACTCGGCAGGTAGGTTGTTCCAAAAATCTTGGAAAACGAACCACAGATCCTCCTGGTCTTTGTCGATGAATTGCGGCAAAAAAAAAAAAAAAAACGATACCTCTGACATGGCAAACAAGTCCAATCGACTCAACAAAAACATAGGAATTGGGGTGCAGAAATATGGTAGCAGATGCTCTGGACTGATGAGTAGATATGTGCATTCCCGTTCGTACGAATGTTATTTTCGTACGAAAATGTTAATTTTCGTACCCGCAGGATAATGTGTACATACGAAAAAATTAAAGCACCAAAATACGAAAACTACGAGATTACGAATGAGCCGCATAACGAACAACCGCAAATACGAACGAATGATCCGACGAAAAAAAACGACAAAACGGCAAAATAACAAAAATGACATCTATAACAAAAGATTTACATTCTGTATTTTGTTTGAATCCTTTTTCTGTTTGTTTTCAGTCCTATGTTCATTGTTCATTTGACATCTATAACAAAAGATTTGCATGCTGTATTTTGTTTCAATCCTTTTTCTGTTTGTTTTCAGTCCTATGTTCATTGTTCATATGACATCTATAACAAAAGTTTTGCATGCTGTATTTTGTTTCAATCCTTTTTCTGTTTGTTTTCAGTCCTGTGTGTTTATTGTTCATATGACATCTATAACAAAAGATTTGCATGCTGTATTTTGAATCCAAAATACGAACAGAAAAAGGGAATTTAAAATACAGAATGCAAATCTTTTGTTATAGATGTCATATGAACGTACGACTGAAAATAGCAAAAGAAAAGGGTTTCAAGATACTGCAAATCATTGACGAAAATTCACGAAAATTATTGTCTAACAAGTAACGAACATGAATTAAACAGAATAATGAACCATCCCGCATGTACGAAAATAAAACAGTAACGAAAATACGAAACTATCGGAATACGAAAAAATCGCGTCATACGAAAAACGAACGGGAACAAACAGGAAAACTGGCGTCTTACGAAAAACGAACGAAAACGAAAAAACGGAACGATACGAAACAGAACAAAAAAAAACGTTTTTTTTTTCTGTGCACATGTCTACTGATGAGTCAAAATTTGAAATATTTGGCTGTAGTAGAGGGCAGTTTGTTCACCGAAGAACTGGAGAGCGGTACAATAATGACAGGCAACAATGAGGCATAGTGGAGGTTCCTTGCAAGTTTAGGGCTGCATTTCTGCAAATCGAGTAGGAGATTTGGTCATGATTAATGGTGTCCTCAGTGCTAATAAATACAGTGTTGATGGGGGAATCAAGCAATTTTCAGCAGAGCGAATTACGTAATCTACGGGTATCTTTACTTTGGTTTGCATTCAGAGGAAAGGTACATTCCACATGCTTTAGACTTTTTGAATCAAATCCTAATCAGTGGACTTTCCCAGCAGGGCTCCCAATCAGTAGTTCAATGACTACCTGCTGCTAGCTAGGCAGATTCAAATCAAGAGCTCTAGGTTCGCTGTGTGCCTGGCAGTGTAAAAGTGGTCTAGGGCAGTGAAATTCAAACCTAGATTGTATCTTTCAAACAGACACTACAGCAACCGTGTGGTCAATAATAGTGGTATTTCTGCCCTAATTTTAAGTAATGGTAACCTCAACTAATGAGCACTTCTAGTGTAACTACATTAACGTTCTCAATGTAACATTTAAATTATTCAGCCTACAGACTCTGTGTGTTTTGTAACATCTCTGATAAAGTTAAGCATATAAAGAAATAACAGTAAACTGAGGAAATGTTGTCCTTCAGGGAAAAAGCTAATTAATTAGCGTATATATACATCATTGGGATAAGCCTCTGTTACAGTACAATCACGAAGAGAAGATCCCTTTAGAAGAGATTTTCAAGTTCATGTGAGATTTGTCCATGTATAAATACTCCTTGACAGCCTTGTGAAAAAATAGCATGGACAGTTTAAATACATTGGCATTGGCAACGTGCAACTAAGCTTTAGCCAGACAGTTACATGGGGCAGAGTGTAACATTGACTCTGATGACACAGTTTTATGTGCAGACAAGACAAGCCGGTTTGCAGGCTCTTTAATCTATGTAATCTAATGATAGATATGCTAATTAGGAGTAAATGTAGGCCACACAAGCAGTCACAAGGTGTTTAATGATCTCCAGCGGACAGGTTGCGGGCTCATCTATCTTATAGCAAACTACTCAAGGAAATGAATCTTACCCTCCTTCTATAGTGCACAGTTGGTGCAGTGAGTCTATAGACTAGGCGAGGGGACAAGATTATGTACCCTTAGGAATGTTGTAAATTTACACATGAATACCTAAATCATAGGCTGGCCATATATGGGATGCTTTTTCACCAAAGGGTCAAACTTATTTTCCTGAAATCTCTTGTTAGTCTGATCATATGTGCCCAAGTTATTTTGGACAATATGGGCTGACAACAATGCCCACCGTTATTGTGTACCTCTTATTATCGGCGGTCTAACTAAAACTATTTTCTGCTGGAAAATCAGTTTCTTCAGTCTTTGTTAGTTTATCATATGCCAACATCTTCATGCATTTAATTAGTGGAGGTTTGTCAAATTGGTGAAAGTCAACTTGTTTATTATAATAAAATCTCGCCACTGACTTTATTTAGCAGCAGCAACATGTCCCCACTCCCTTGCAGTTTTTGGTAAATCAACATGCCTTAGGGCAGGGGTCTCAAAGTATTTACGGCCTGCGGACCGGTAATAAATGGCCCGCAGGCAGGGCGGGTGCCGCGGAAGTATAGATCGAGGTGCATGAAGAGTAGCGCAGGAAGCGTCTGTCAGAGGTTCACTTCTCTCTCATGTCACGCTGCTACTCCCCGGCAGCCCCTCCTCTCTTCTCGTCCATCCCCATTTGCTTGTGACATTATCTGGGATCGACGAGAAGAGAGGAGTAGCCACCGGGGAGTAGCAGCGTGACATGAGAGAGAAGTGAACCTCTGACAGACGCTTCCTGCACTGCTCTGCATCTGAAGAAAACAACAAGTAAACGCTGACCTTTGCCTTGATGTGCTCTCATGTGCCCTGATGTGCTCTCATGTGTCCCGGTGTGCTCTGATTGTGCCCCATGTCCCCCCATGTACCCTGATGTGCCATGTGCCCCATGTACCCTGATGTGCCCCATGTACCCTGATGTACCCTGATGTGCTGGGCTCTGTACATCAGGGTACCCTGTGCCCTGTACCATGTGCCCTGTACTGATGTGCTGTGCCTGATGTGCCCTGGTGTGCTCTCATGTGCCCTGATGTGCCCTGATTGTGGCCCATGTACCCTGATGTGTGCCATGTACCCTGATTTGCTGGGCTTTGTACCCTGATGTGCTGTTTCATGTGCCCTGTACCCTGATGTGCCATGTGCCCTGTCCTGATGTGCCCTGTCCTGTACCCTGATGTGCCATGTACCTTGTCCTGATATGTCCCGTCCTGATGTGCCGTGCCCTGTACCCTGATGTGGCCTGTTGTGCTGTACCCCTATGTGCTGTGTTCTGATGTGCCCTGTACCCTGTTGTGCTCTGATGTGCTGTGCCCTGTACCCTGATTTGCTGTGCCCTGTACCCTGATGTGCTGTGCCCTGTTGTGCTGTGCCCTGTACCCTGATGTGCTGTGCCCTGTGTCCTGATGTGCGCTGTGCCCTGTACCCTGATGTGCGCTGTGCCCTGATGTGCCCTGTACCCTGATGTGCTCTGTGCCCTGATGTGCGCTGTGCCCTGTACCCTGATGTCCTGTGCCCTGATGTGCTGTGCCATGTGCCCTGATGTGCTGTGCTCTGATGTGCTGTGCCCTGTGCCCTGATGTGCTGTGCCCTGATTTGCTGGGCTCTGAGCCTTGATGGGCTGTGCCATGATGGTGAGTGGTCTGTCGGCAGTGTAATGTGTCCGCTGACACCAGTGCTGGGGGTTAATAATGTGTCCGCTGACACCAGTGCTGGGGGTTAATAATGTGTCCGCTGACACCAGTGCTGGGGGTTAATAATGTGTCCGCTGACACCAGTGCTGGGGGTTAATAATGTGTCCGCTGACACCAGTGCTGGGGGTTAATAATGTGTCCGCTGACACCAGTGCTGGGGGTTAATAATGTGTCCGCTGACACCAGTGCTGGGGGTTAATAATGTGTCCGCTGACACAGAGCTGGGGGTTAATAATACGTTCGCTGACACCAGTACTGTTTTTGAAGTTGGAAAGTTTGCATGCGGCCCCCCATGGGATATGAAAACTTGTCTTGTGGCCTTCAGGTAATTTGAGTTTGAGACCCCTGCTTTAGGGTGTTTCCACTCTTCCTGTTGCATTTTCTATAATACAAGATGTGTAGAAATAAATAAAAACCCAACATGGATAGTGGAACTTATTTTTATGACCCAACATTTTGTAGCACCCTCCTAGGGAGGTTGCTAGGGTGTATATAGTTTAGTGTAGTGTAGTCTCATGCTCAACAGGAGCCTGTTAGGCAAAACATAGCAGCTTTTCTGTCTAATGCTGCATAACCATGGTCGGAGTTTCTGACAGCAAAGCGTTTTGTCAGAACTTCTGAACGTGTGTAGGCCCCATCGGACAATTTCTGTTGGAATTTCCGACAACAAAAAATTTGAGAGCTGGTTCTCAAATTTTCCGACAACAAAATTTGTTCTCATAAATTCAGAGTGTGTGTGTAGACAATTCCGATGCACAAAATTCCATGCATGCTGTGAATAAAGTATAAGACGGAAGCGCTCAGTCTGGTAAAACTAGCGCTCATAATGAAGATAGCACATTTGTTGCGGACTGAAAAGCACAAAACAAAAAAGCGCAAATCATCTCTCACCCAACTTCAACTAACACAAGATTAGCAGAAGGAGCCCAAAGGGTGGCGCACTTGGTATGGAACTTTCCTTTTATTGTGCCGTTGTACACGCTGTACGTGACCACGTTCACAATTTACGACAACATTTGTGCGACCGTGAGTATGCAAGACAAGTTTGAGCCAACAACCGTCGGAAAATTATCCACGGTTTTGTTGTCGGAACAGGAACGTTACATTGTTTATTAAGGAAGCCCTGTGTGTCCGAGTGACCCATGCAAATCAGCAGCATGAATAAGAGGCATAGGGGACCCTATGCATAGTGGGAACGGTATTTATAGTCGGTGAGCACACAGGAACAGGTGTCTTTTCCTGGAGAGGCAAGTCTATCTGAAGGGGGGGTACCCTCCTCAGCACCTGCTGCCATGTGGCCACGGGTAGGAGGCCTGGAGGCTGATATGCTGACCAGAGTGTTCTGAAGAGCTGACTGAGGGACCGTCCCTAGGAGATCGGTCTGGGATCACTTGAAGGAGACTGACATTCAGTCCAGAGGCCTTTTGAGTACAGATCTTGGGCCTGGTTCTTAGGCTATCCCCCTCTGTGCTAGGAGAGTCAGCTACTGGTTTCAGCAGAAAGGGGATACTGGCTAATATCCTGAAAAACAATTAACCATAATTTCTACAAAGGGACTCGCACAGGAGTGTATGGTGTATCATATAATTATTCCACAGTTCAGTTAAAGAAGCTGTCCTCAATGTAACTAGAATTTCAGAGTATCCCGCTACATCCCTTACCTATCCAAGTTCTCCAATAAAACAACAAAAACAAACAAAATACCTAGACTGGTTATTGGAATAATGAGCAGAAGTAAGAGTGCACCTTGCTGTTGAAGGAAATACTGAGTGCCTGTCTGCAGAATTTGGAACTAGAGATGATTCTGGTAAAATATCTAACGCTCCTACAAGTGTAGTGATCTGTGGGCACTGGAGTCTATCACTGACTGCATGTGAGGTGCAGGAGAATTTCAGAAGGTTTGTCTCTATACCATCTATCAAAATGCTGAAATATATGTTTTGGGTATGTAGCGCCTGGCTACTTTCATTGCCGGTGCTGTAGTAAATTTAGAGGGTGGTCAGTGAATTGGTTGCATCTGAGCGTGTTTATTTTGCTAAATTCAGGGCTTCTGTTCCAGCTTTGGCTGTACTGTGTGTGTACACTGTTGTTGTCTGGGGAGTTGGTCCCACCCCAGACCGACAGGTGGTAGCAGTCAGTGTTGTAAGTAACGGCGTTTAAATAAACGCCGTTACGTAACGATTGCCCGGCAAGGGGTAACTAGTAATCTACCTGATTACTTTTACCCCAGCGAGAGCGCCGTTGCCGTTACATTTGCTCCGTTACCTCGTTACTTACACCTCAGGGCCGGCGGGATGGCATTGACGGACCGGTTGTGATTGGGTGGGTGAGTGTCGTGACTCAGTGACTGACTGTGTCATCATCAATCATCATCACATGCAAAAAAATTATGATTGGTCGCCGGTGGGCATGTGACTCTCAGTGTGGGTGGCGCTGGCCTGGCACTGCCAGCGCCACCCACACTGAGAGAGTCACATGCCTGCCGGCGACCAATCATTAATTTTTTTGACATCGATGCATGTGATGATGATGATGAGTTGACAGACAGTCACCCACCCAATCACAGTGGCAGAAGTGGCTTCACTTGGCGCATGCGACGCGCCCCCTGGAGTCTCCCGGGTCCCGCCCGCGGCCGTCTGCAGTCTGAGACGGTCAGACCCGCGTGAGGTGTGACACTCGCGTCGTGACTTCACTCGGCAACTGACTGAGCACAGTGAGCAGCAGAGCGTGTGAGCCCGCCGACGATCACACCCGACCCGAGTGACCCATCCCCCGCGGAGGCTCCGCTCCACCACGGACCTGAGTCCGGACCAAGGCCTCAGGCCTGAGGCCTAGCCAGAGTGGAACCGAACCAGGCAGCAAGTGAAGCACTGTGGCCCTGCCAGCAGACAGGAGGAGGTGAGGTGCACCGGGCAGCACCGTAATGCGCTCAGGTGGTCAGCACTCAGCAGTTGGTCACACGGTGTCGGTGTGACACACACATACACTGGTCCTTTTTTATACTTCATGAGCAGTTGTTCAAGTTGAAAAGACTGGGGAACTGTCTGTTGCTTAGACTCCAATTTTAACTGTAGTTAAATATAGGCTTAGTGACACTGACAGTCAGATAATAATTGGAGTAATTAGAGTACTAAGCTTACTTTACTTTACAATTAAAATCAGCAGTAGCCACTAGCCAGCCAGCAAGGCATTGTCAGACAGTCACTCTCAGCTCAGGCAGTAGCACAGTGTTCATATTTTGCCACGCCTTAGGCCTGGTGTGGCAAAATATGAACTTTGTGCTAGCCTACTGGCTGACACTGTGACTGCTGCTGCTGCTTGATTGTAATTGTAAAGCTTAAGGACTCCAATTATCTGTAAGCCTGCTATATATTTATAGACAGATAATTGGAGTATTTTAAGCTTTACAATTAGGCAATGTAATTTTTTTTTGAGGTAATATAATTCACCAATATTAACCTGTGTATCTTTCATGGATTATAGAGTTCCAGGCACAGGCAGTCACCTCACCACTCACCAGGCAACACTGTGGCCCTGCCCCTGCCCTGCGCAAGCCAGCAGACAGCAGCACGGACCGACCGACCGACTGTGGCCCCTGCGCAGCCACAGCCAGCCACCAGCCAGGTCCCAGGTGAGGACGGAGCCGATTGGAACTGGGGGGGCGGCCTAGTCTAAGGCCGCCTTAGGCCTGGTGTGGCAAAATATGAACTTTGTGCTAGCCTACTGGCTGAGCTGACACTGTGGCTGCAGTGCTGCTTGATTGTAATTGTAAAGCTCAAGGACTCCAATTATCTGTCCATAAGCCTGTTATATATTTATAGACAGATAATTGGAGTATTTTAAGCTTTACAATTAGACAATGTAATTTTTTGAGGTGATATCATTCACCAATATTAACCTGTGTGTCTTTCATGAATTATAGGGTTCCAGGCAGTCACCTCACCAGACAACACTGTGGCCCTGCCCCTGCCCTGCGCAAGCCAGCAGACAGCAGCACCGACCGACCGACTGTGGTCCCTGCCCCCTGCGCAGCCACCAGCCAGGTCCCAGGTGAGGAGCCGATTGGAACGGGGGGGGCGGCCTAGTCTAAGGCCGCATTAGGCCTGGCTTGTGGCGAAATATGAACTTTGTGCTACTGGCTGAGTCTGACTGATACTATACCAATAATATCATACAAACCAAACCTGGAAATCTAGAAAGGATTTTAAGGTGGACCAGTGGAGGACCAGTGGACCACATACAAAAAATAAAAAAATAAAAAAAAAGATATTGAGTACAGTGCTATGAGGCTCATGCCTTTCTTTTTCTAATGTTTGCTGCTAATTTTAATGCAAGCCTTTGTTAGAAGTTGCAGAATACTTCCATCGATAGGAAAAAATAGGATCCCAGCTGTAAAACAATGCTTAGAATATTGCGGTTTTGTCTTGTATTATATACTGCAACTTCTACCAAAGGCTTGCATTTAAATTAGCAGCAAACATTATTTAAAACAAGAGAGGCATGAGCCTCATAGTAGCACTAGCACTGTACTCAATATTTATTTTTTATTTTTTTGAATGTGGTCCACCTTTAAAATCCTTTCTAAATTTCTAGGTTTAAAAAAAAACATGCCCTGCAGTAGAAAAGTCACCCAAAGAAAAAAAGGCATATGAATGATAAACCTTAAATTCTATATCATAGTTGCCATGTATTTTAAAGAAGACACGCCCATTTTTTTTTTGCTTTTATTTAGGTGCACCCCAACCCCCCCAAAAAAAAAAATACAAGAGAGGAATCAAGGAGTCAGACTCAGATCACGGTCAGGTACCACCGTACCACACTGCCAGTACCCCCACCAGTGGAGTGCCACACCACCAGCCGTCAGCAACAATGGCGACGAGCTGGGGAAGATCAAAGTTAGCATTCTCAAACTGGAAGTACCGTGACTACTTCTCCTTGATTGAAATTAAAGGCAAGAATGTTTATGTAACATGCACGCTATGCTCAGGAAAAAAGACTTTGTCCACATCTTCTTCAAGCAACTCCAATCTTTTGAAGCACCTCACATCAACACATGCTAACGTGACACTTGTTGCTGCTGCTGCTAACCCAACCCCGAATTCAGCTAGCGGAGTAGCCGGACCGTCTCTCCTAAAACAAGCAACGCTCGATTTTTCTGGTCAACATCAGGTGACCAAGCCCGAGCTGAATACATTGATTGCAAGGTATGTTGTTGAAAACATGCTCCCCCTGTCCACTGTGGTGTCTGAGTCATTCAGAGCTATCCTTTCTAAAATACCACTACGAGGAGGAGGAAAGGGGGTTGCCCCATGCCGAAACACTTTTGCTAAATTCTTGGACAGTGAATACGAAAAAATGATGATTGAGCTCAAAAAAACATTTGAGGAATTACAGTACATTGCAACTACAGCAGACATCTGGACTTGCCACAATAAAAGTTACCTGGGTGTGACAGCACATTGGATCAATCCACATAACCTGGAAAGAGAGAAAGCAGCTCTTGCCTGCAGACGGTTTAAGGGGCATCATAGTCATGACGCCATAGCAGTTGAGCTTGACAATATACACTCAACATATGGGATAACACACAAAATCACAGCAACAGTGACTGATAATGGCTCAAATTTTGTAAAAGCATTTAAAAGGTACCAGCCACTTGAGGAAAGTGATTCTGAGGAAGACGAAGATGAGGTGACCTTTACAGACATTAATGATGCTCTACATGCAAGAGGTGATGATATTGATGGTGATGTGATCACTTTGCCCCCCCACAAGAGATGTGCATCACACACACTGAACCTGATTTCATGCACAGATGTAGACAAGTGGCTGCTGTCAAAATCTGCAACAAAGGCTGTTTATAGAAGTGCTACTGCCAAATGTACTGCCCTATGGAACAAGACTAGTCGATCAGCTTTGGCTACTGAAACAGTTGATGAGTTGGTGTCAAAAAAGCTGCTTGTACCTTGTACAACACGATGGAATTCCTTCTATGATGCCCTGGCTCGAATCTGTGAAATATCCATGGTAGACCTTAACACCATTTCCTCCAAATTAGGACTGCCAGCAATAACGGAAAGGGAACAACAGTTTTTAAAGGAGTACTGTATTGCGATGAAGCCCCTTACAGTTGCCTTGGATATACTTCAGGGAGAAGAGAATTGTTTTCATGGTACACTCCTACCAACAATTGAGACATTAATGTTAAAGACAGAAGCCCTTCAAAGTGGCCTGCAAATACTGAGGGACCTTCCTGACGCCATAGTCACAGTAAGAACTTAAATTTCATATTTTATTGTTTATTAAGTGAACATTGCTGTAGTACTCATAATACTAAATACAACTGCTACTAATTATGATTATTATTTCAGTCTATCAAAACCAGATTTGCTGATGTCCTGGGAAATGAAGAGGCTATACTTGCTGCCGTAACTCTTCCAAAATTCAAGCTTCGCTGGCTGCGGTCACAGGAGTTAAAGGATAAGGCTAAGGCAAGTTTGCTGGCAGAGTGCCGAAGAATTGTCCTTGAAGAACCACAACAAGGTAACAGCACATCTACACAACAACATCACACAGATTCAGCCAAAGAGAACGATTTCTTTTCCTTTGAAGAGGATGAGGAGGAAACAACCTCTTTAGCAGAAAACCAGGTGGCAGACTATATAAGATCTTCAGCACAAAATGTTGACTCTCTGTGTGGATTTTCTCTTATCAAGAAAATTTCGCTACGTTACAATGCTGCTACTCCATCTAGCGCACCTGTTGAGAGACTGTTCAGCCTGGGCAAGCTTGTCTTCTCTCCAAAGAGGAACAGACTGTCAGACCAAAAATTTGAAAAGCTTCTCCTATTACGTTACAACCACTGGTTTAGTTAGATGATGAGAGGAGTTCAGAGTTGGATAGTGTTCTGTTTATTGTGCACTGCAGTATTATACAGTTAATTGCACTAATTAATAAAGGCGAGAGTTTCCTTTGTCTCCTATAGTCCTATTAGTATAAGAAACTAAGGAAAATCTGGCCTTTAATTAATGCAATGATTTATCTATATCTGTATAATTGTTTGAAAAGAAACAAAGGAAAATCTGGCCATTAGTACAAATCTCTGTATCTCTGTAGCTGTATATTCAGCCTACTAGTGCACAATAAACAGAAGTTTTGTTAATGTACTGATTGAATAGTTAAGATTTGGATAGTGTTCTCCAACTCTTAACTATTCAGAATCAGTACAGTAACAAAACTTCCGTTTATTGTGCACTAGTAGGCTGAATATACAGCTACAGAGATTTGCACTAATGGCCAGGTTTTTCCTTTGTTTCTTTTAACACTATTATACAGATAATCGCACTAATTAAAGGCCAGATTTTTGTTTCTTTTTACCCTTGTTTACATTTGTGTGTCTTAATTTTGCACTTGAATTCTAGTTTAAATATTTTTTTATTTTTTATGTTTCTGTGCATACCATTCATATGATCTATGGCAGGCTGCGCCGCTGCAATCTATTGAATTGGGTTCAAATAAATACGAAATGTTCTGAAATACTGTATATAGTGTTTTTAATCTTCAATCAGTTAATATAAACATCTTTGATATTAAAGATGTTATAGAACGTAATTGTATTGTAGAATATAAAAAAAAAAATAATCAGTTACTTTTCCGAGTAACTAGTTACTTTGCCAATAAAGTAACTGAGTCACTAACTCACTTACTTTTTCGGGCAAGTAACTTGTAATTGTAACTAGTTACTTTTTTAAAGGAAGATGAACAACACTGGTAGCAGTAGAGTCAGGGTAGTGTGGATATTTCTCCTCTGCAACCTATCAGGAGGGTTGATCGCCTCGCTGTGCATGCTGGGGAGGGGTATTTAGGGGGCGGACTCCATGAGTTCAGGGGCATCTTCGCCGCCATCCGCCTGGGCAGTCGTCCCACCACCCCGTATGTGGCCCTTAATGGCCGGGGTGTGTACTTCAATGTTCCTGGCTCCGGGACCACGTTGGTCCGGAGCAAAGAATCTACCTGGCAGGTTCAGTGTGTAGACTGAGTCTGCGGCTGCAGAGTTGTCCTGTGCTGTCCATCCCGAGAACCTGTCTGGGAAATACCGAGCACAAGGCTGGTATCTCAAGAAAGGTCTACTGCTTCATCGAAGGACAATTCCTTTCTGAGGGGCTGGACGATGGTCGCCTATCAGTACCGAGATTACTAAACGCTGTCCAAGGGAGATCTGGGTGTTTAATCCAGTGTTGAGAAGGATTTTGGACCAAGAATATCTCCACCTTTGGGGGAGGTCTGTGGCAGAGACTTTGCTAAAGTTCCGAGTGACACTCTGGCTGCTAGCCTGGTGAGAGTGGCCTACCCAGATGCACTATACCCACTCTTGGTAGAGTGGTGAGGCAAGTTGTCGTTGGAAGCAGGTCTGCTTCCAAAACCCTGTTATACGTCTGAATCCATTATCTACCACTTCTTCTATCATCTCACCTACTACTATTTTTACCATTTTTACCCCGTTGGCTAATAAAGCACAGAAAAAGACACCTACAGTTTGGACATTGACTTTCTTACACCTCTCATCCAGTACCCTAGACAGCGGAGAAAATAGAGGCAACATCCCACCCAAATCAAACCAGCAGCTCCTTCGGGGTAGTGCTACAGGTAGAATAACCTTCAAACAACCACACATTTTTAATTAGTCTATTAACCACTTAAGGACCCCCGCACGCACATATACGGCCACAACATGGCTCGTACAGGCACAAGGGCGTAAATTTACGTCCCCGCCTGAGTGCGGTTCGGGGGTCCCATCGGGACCCCCTCCGCGGCGTGCGGGGGTCTCCCTACCTCTGGGAGCGATCCGGGATCTGCGGGCGGATGTCCGTGTTTTCCGCCCCCCCCCGCGATCGCTCCCAGCCAATGGGAGCGCGCTCCCAGCCTGTCACTTCCTCCTCCTGTGTTTACACAGGAAGGAGGAAATGATGTATTCTCTCATCGCAGCGCTGTTTCCCAGCGCTGCTGATGAGAGAAGACATGCCAAGTAAGTGTGCACCAACACAACACTGACACACACTCACATAGGCATATTAACCCCTTGTGATCGCCCCCCCCACCCCCCTGACACAGTGTTACTGAATGCAGTGATTTAATCACTGCATTTAGTGTCAGTGTGACAGGCACTGTAAAAAACAGTTAGTGTTAGGTTCAGGATAGCCCCCCCACCCCCCCTAATAAAGTTTTAACCCCCTGATCACCGCCCTAGTTAACCCTTTCACTCCCTATTGCCAGCGTCACTAAGCGATCATTTTTCTGATCGCTGTATTAGTGTCGCTGTTCCCGCTAGGTAGCTATTTTTTTTTATTGCGATTTTTTTTTTTTACTAAAGACATGTGGCTAAATAAATTTTGGCCTAAATGTTTGACTAAAATTTAGTTTATTTGATTTTTTTTTAACAAAAAGTAAAAAATAGTGTTTTTTTTTTTCAAAAATGTCGCTCTATTTTTGTATATAGCGCAAAAAATAAAAATCGCAGAGGTGATCAAATACCACCAAAAGAAAGCTCTATTTGTGGGAAGAAAAGGACGCAAATTTTGTTTGGGAGCCACGTCGCACGACCGCGCAATTGTCTGTTAAAGCGACGCAGTGCCGAATCGCAAAAACACCTTGGGGTCATTTACCAGCGTATTGGTCCGGGTCTTAAGTGGTTAAACACCTTCTACCATTAGACTGTTCACAATGTTGGTTAGTTTTAGTCTTTAAAATTATACTAAAGTATTGTTACTTTTCCTATAAAAATAACAAACATGTTATACTTACCTTCCCTGTTGCAGTGGATTTGCACAGAGCCTGGATCCTCCTCTTCTCGGGGCCCTCTTCTGTGATCCGGGCCTCTCCTTCCTGTTCAGTGCCACCACAGTAAGCAGTACCCACCACTGATGTTAGGCTGACTGGCCTGTAATTCCCAGGAGTATTGTCTCTGTCCTTTTTTGCATATTGGTATCACATTGGCTTTTCTCCAATCAGCTAGTACCAATCATTACACTGTCCACAAAGATCAGGAACAATGGTCTGGCTATAACTTGACTGAGTTATCTGAGGACTCGTGGGTGTAAGCCATCTGGTCCTGGTGATTTATTTGTGTTGAGCTTACTAAGTCTATCTTTGACTTCAGCCTCTGTTAGACACGTGGGTATGTCTTGTGTTCTGCCACTAACACTTTTTTAGTGTTTTTTTTTTTTCTTTTTTTCTTTTTTTTTTATATTGCAAAAAAATTAAAAATAAACAGTGGTGATCAAATAAAAAAAAGCTCTATTTATGTGAAAAAAAATGGCCTGGCCGTGAAGGGGGTAAAGTGGTAACTCTTGGTAATTTTATTGTTTGTTATTGTGTATTGTTTCCATTTGTTAGTGTGATTTTGTGTCTTTGTTGAATGTAACTGTATCTTAATAATTTCTCTTGGGCCGCATACACACGATCGAATTTATCTGCTGAAACCGGTCCGACGGACCGTTTCAGCAGACAAATCGGATCGTGTGTACGGGCGAGCAGACAGGTTTTTCCAGCAGACAAGTCTTAGGCCTCGTACACACGAGGCAATAGATTTGTTCAAAACGGTCTGTCCGACCGATTTGAACAAATCTGTGTCTTTGGATTTTGGTTTGCTCGCGTGTAAATCCCCGCCAGCAGACGGCGCGCTGACGTGGCGGTGATGTTGACGCCGTCACGTCACCGCACCAGGAAGTAAAACACTTCCGCGCATGCGCCGAATCCATTCGGCGCCGGTGCGAGACGACATGTCTGCTGGTAAGTGTACTAACCAGCAGACATGTCGGGCGGACGGGTTCCCACCCGATAGATTTCAAAGCATGCTTTGAAATCTGTCGGGTGGCCAGATCCGTCGGCTCGCCCGTACACACGATCGAATCTGTCTGCTGAGACGGTCTAGCAGACCGTTTCCAGCAGACAGATTTGATCGTGTGTACGCGGCCTTAAAGCATGCTTTAAAACTTGTCTGCTGGAAACCCGTCCGTCCGACATGTCCGCTGGTTAGTACGCCTAACCAGCGGACAAAAATATCCCGCATGCGCCAAATGGATTTGACGCATTCGTGGAAGTATTTTACTTCCTGGAGTGGTGACGTGGCGGCGTCAACGTCACCGCCACGTCACCGTGCTGTCTGTCTGCGGGGATTTTGGTTTGATGGTGTGTACAATCATCAGACCAAAACAGCCCAGCAGACATAGCGACGGACCGTTTTCATCGGATAAGTTTGAGCGTCTGTACGCGGCCTTGGAAATAATAAAGTATTCCTTTGATTCCTCCTGTATTAAACAGTATTGTAATTGTACTGTCTGCCCTTATGTTGTAAAGCGCTGCATAAACCGTTGGCACTATATAAATCCTTTATACGTGTAGCGCTACCCCCGAAAGAGCCGCTGGTTTGATTTGGGATTGGCAAATTAAGTTACCCCGGCTTGGTCTAGGGATGCACCAGAAAAACTAGGTAGTGAACGGAGGTCCACACAGTCAATAAAGATTTTCTCAATGCTTTAATCCCAGGCCAACATTAGCCAACATCAACTTTGGTGAAGGAAGAATAGGTTGATGAGAGAAGAGAAACTTTCGATGTCAGGCTTGGATATTCACAAGGCAGATCAGCCCTTAGTAGCACAAATTTCACACGTCGCCACTCCTATGAGACTGAGTGGGTAAGGTGCCCCCAGACAGGTGTCTCTCACACAGACCTGGCAACCAAGGCGCCACCTTGAATCTTCGCTGGGAGAACCGGGTCGGAGGAACGGGTCTCTCTCACAAGCCCGGCTCTAGGCCTCTGCCACAGGCCAATTAATTTGGATAAACTAAATGTGCGAACAGAGCGAATCCTCCCAGTAATTTCTCGGCATAAGTCACCGGGGGGCAGCAAAGCGTACCTGCCATCATCCCGGTCACCGAATCCCCGTCTGGGATCCTCTTAAGCTTCGGGAACCCAGTAAGTCACTGACATTCCTTAATTCTTGTCTCCGGCTGAGACTCCAGAAGGCCCAGGAACCTGGCCAGGCAGGCCGTGCCGGCGGGGTCCATGGGCGCGCACACCCTGAAGGTGGATGCCGCACCCCGATTCCGGGACCCCGCACACGTGAAGAAGCAGAACCCCGAAGACCCAATCTAGGTCCCAGATATACCCCTCCCCAGCATGCCCAGCGGGGAAAAACTCTCTCCAATTGGCTGCTGAGGAAGACTCCATCCACCAGAAGTCCCGCTGGCTCCCACTGCCGGCCAAGGATGAAATGACATCCCCAGAATGCAGTCCGAGCCAGTGGACCCTTTCAGAATGACATAGGTCAGCAACCTAAACAAATCACAACTAGGAGCAACTTAGCTCTCCTAGTCCAACTAGTTTTAAACATAGCCCCCATGCAAAAAGCAAGGGGGCGCTACATAAGAATTATAATATTCTGAATCTGAATAGATCAAAATAAACCACAAAAGGAAGAGCTGAAGAACTTACAGTTTTTCAAAAGGCATTCTAAAGACTATTTCAAGTTGGTAAATTCCATGTGCAAAGCATTAAAGAGGAGTTCCAGACTGAAATTGAACACCGTTTGAAACAAAAGAACACTTGGCTGTTGGCTGTTGTCCCAGAAGGAAGCCTCTTCTAAAGATGATGCACAAGAAAGCCCGCAAACAGTTTGCTGAAGACAAGTAGACTAACGACATAGATTACTAGAACCATATCCTGTGGTCTGATGAGACCAAGATAACATTTTTTGGTTCAGATGGTGTCAAGCATGTGTGGCAGCAACCAGGTGAGGAGTACAAAGACAAGTGTGTCGTGCCTACAGTCAAGCATGGTGGTGGGAGTGTTATGGTCTGAGGCTGCATGAGTGCTGCCAGCACTGGGAAGCAACAGTTCCTTGAGGGAACCATGAATGCCAACATGTATTGTGACCAGTGTTGTTCATCTTCCTTTAAAAAAGTAACTAGTTACAATTACAAGTTACTTGCCCGAAAAAGTAAGTGAGTTAGTGACTCAGTTACTTTATTGGCAAAGTAACTAGTTACTCGGAAAAGTAACTGATTATTTTTTTTTTTATATTCTACAATACAATTACGTTCTATAACATCTTTAATATCAAAGATGTTTATATTAACTGATTGAAGATTAAAAACACTATATACAGTATTTCAGAACATTTCGTATTTATTTGAACCCAATTCAATAGATTGCAGCGGCGCAGCCTGCCATAGATCATATGAATGGTATGCACAGAAACATAAAAAATAAAAAAATATTTAAACTAGAATTCAAGTGCAAAATTAAGACACACAAATGTAAACAAGGGTAAAAAGAAACAAAAATCTGGCCTTTAATTAGTGCGATTATCTGTATAATAGTGTTAAAAGAAACAAAGGAAAAACCTGGCCATTAGTGCAAATCTCTGTAGCTGTATATTCAGCCTACTAGTGCACAATAAACGGAAGTTTTGTTACTGTACTGATTCTGAATAGTTAAGAGTTGGAGAACACTATCCAAATCTTAACTATTCAATCAGTACATTAACAAAACTTCTGTTTATTGTGCACTAGTAGGCTGAATATACAGCTACAGAGATACAGAGATTTGTACTAATGGCCAGATTTTCCTTTGTTTCTTTTCAAACAATTATACAGATATAGATAAATCATTGCATTAATTAAAGGCCAGATTTTCCTTAGTTTCTTATACTAATAGGACTATAGGAGACAAAGGAAACTCTCGCCTTTATTAATTAGTGCAATTAACTGTATAATACTGCAGTGCACAATAAACAGAACACTATCCAACTCTGAACTCCTCTCATCATCTAACTAAACCAGTGGTTGTAACGTAATAGGAGAAGCTTTTCAAATTTTTGGTCTGACAGTCTGTTCCTCTTTGGAGAGAAGACAAGCTTGCCCAGGCTGAACAGTCTCTCAACAGGTGCGCTAGATGGAGTAGCAGCATTGTAACGTAGCGAAATTTTCTTGATAAGAGAAAATCCACACAGAGAGTCAACATTTTGTGCTGAAGATCTTATATAGTCTGCCACCTGGTTTTCTGCTAAAGAGGTTGTTTCCTCCTCATCCTCTTCAAAGGAAAAGAAATCGTTCTCTTTGGCTGAATCTGTGTGATGTTGTTGTGTAGATGTGCTGTTACCTTGTTGTGGTTCTTCAAGGACAATTCTTCGGCACTCTGCCAGCAAACTTGCCTTAGCCTTATCCTTTAACTCCTGTGACCGCAGCCAGCGAAGCTTGAATTTTGGAAGAGTTACGGCAGCAAGTATAGCCTCTTCATTTCCCAGGACATCAGCAAATCTGGTTTTGATAGACTGAAATAATAATCATAATTAGTAGCAGTTGTATTTAGTATTATGAGTACTACAGCAATGTTCACTTAATAAACAATAAAATATGAAATTTAAGTTCTTACTGTGACTATGGCGTCAGGAAGGTCCCTCAGTATTTGCAGGCCACTTTGAAGGGCTTCTGTCTTTAACATTAATGTCTCAATTGTTGGTAGGAGTGTACCATGAAAACAATTCTCTTCTCCCTGAAGTATATCCAAGGCAACTGTAAGGGGCTTCATCGCAATACAGTACTCCTTTAAAAACTGTTGTTCCCTTTCCGTTATTGCTGGCAGTCCTAATTTGGAGGAAATGGTGTTAAGGTCTACCATGGATATTTCACAGATTCGAGCCAGGGCATCATAGAAGGAATTCCATCGTGTTGTACAAGGTACAAGCAGCTTTTTTGACACCAACTCATCAACTGTTTCAGTAGCCAAAGCTGATCGACTAGTCTTGTTCCATAGGGCAGTACATTTGGCAGTAGCACTTCTATAAACAGCCTTTGTTGCAGATTTTGACAGCAGCCACTTGTCTACATCTGTGCATGAAATCAGGTTCAGTGTGTGTGATGCACATCTCTTGTGGGGGGGCAAAGTGATCACATCACCATCAATATCATCACCTCTTGCATGTAGAGCATCATTAATGTCTGTAAAGGTCACCTCATCTTCGTCTTCCTCAGAATCACTTTCCTCAAGTGGCTGGTACCTTTTAAATGCTTTTACAAAATTTGAGCCATTATCAGTCACTGTTGCTGTGATTTTGTGTGTTATCCCATATGTTGAGTGTATATTGTCAAGCTCAACTGCTATGGCGTCATGACTATGATGCCCCTTAAACCGTCTGCAGGCAAGAGCTGCTTTCTCTCTTTCCAGGTTATGTGGATTGATCCAATGTGCTGTCACACCCAGGTAACTTTTATTGTGGCAAGTCCAGATGTCTGCTGTAGTTGCAATGTACTGTAATTCCTCAAATGTTTTTTTGAGCTCAATCATCATTTTTTCGTATTCACTGTCCAAGAATTTAGCAAAAGTGTTTCGGCATGGGGCAACCCCCTTTCCTCCTCCTCGTAGTGGTATTTTAGAAAGGATAGCTCTGAATGACTCAGACACCACAGTGGACAGGGGGAGCATGTTTTCAACAACATACCTTGCAATCAATGTATTCAGCTCGGGCTTGGTCACCTGATGTTGACCAGAAAAATCGAGCGTTGCTTGTTTTAGGAGAGACGGTCCGGCTACTCCGCTAGCTGAATTCGGGGTTGGGTTAGCAGCAGCAGCAACAAGTGTCACGTTAGCATGTGTTGATGTGAGGTGCTTCAAAAGATTGGAGTTGCTTGAAGAAGATGTGGACAAAGTCTTTTTTCCTGAGCATAGCGTGCATGTTACATAAACATTCTTGCCTTTAATTTCAATCAAGGAGAAGTAGTCACGGTACTTCCAGTTTGAGAATGCTAACTTTGATCTTCCCCAGCTCGTCGCCATTGTTGCTGACGGCTGGTGGTGTGGCACTCCACTGGTGGGGGTACTGGCAGTGTGGTACGGTGGTACCTGACCGTGATCTGAGTCTGACTCCTTGATTCCTCTCTTGTATTTTTTTTTTTGGGGGGGTTGGGGTGCACCTAAATAAAAGCAAAAAAAAAATGGGCGTGTCTTCTTTAAAATACATGGCAACTATGATATAGAATTTAAGGTTTATCATTCATATGCCTTTTTTTCTTTGGGTGACTTTTCTACTGCAGGGCATGTTTTTTTTTAAACCTAGAAATTTAGAAAGGATTTTAAAGGTGGACCACATTCAAAAAAATAAAAAATAAATATTGAGTACAGTGCTAGTGCTACTATGAGGCTCATGCCTCTCTTGTTTTAAATAATGTTTGCTGCTAATTTAAATGCAAGCCTTTGGTAGAAGTTGCAGTATATAATACAAGACAAAACCGCAATATTCTAAGCATTGTTTTACAGCTGGGATCCTATTTTTTCCTATCGATGGAAGTATTCTGCAACTTCTAACAAAGGCTTGCATTAAAATTAGCAGCAAACATTAGAAAAAGAAAGGCATGAGCCTCATAGCACTGTACTCAATATCTTTTTTTTTATTTTTTTATTTTTTGTATGTGGTCCACTGGTCCTCCACTGGTCCACCTTAAAATCCTTTCTAGATTTCCAGGTTTGGTTTGTATGATATTATTGGTATAGTATCAGTCAGACTCAGCCAGTAGCACAAAGTTCATATTTCGCCACAAGCCAGGCCTAATGCGGCCTTAGACTAGGCCGCCCCCCCCGTTCCAATCGGCTCCTCACCTGGGACCTGGCTGGTGGCTGCGCAGGGGGCAGGGACCACAGTCGGTCGGTCGGTGCTGCTGTCTGCTGGCTTGCGCAGGGCAGGGGCAGGGCCACAGTGTTGTCTGGTGAGGTGACTGCCTGGAACCCTATAATTCATGAAAGACACACAGGTTAATATTGGTGAATGATATCACCTCAAAAAATTACATTGTCTAATTGTAAAGCTTAAAATACTCCAATTATCTGTCTATAAATATATAACAGGCTTATGGACAGATAATTGGAGTCCTTGAGCTTTACAATTACAATCAAGCAGCACTGCAGCCACAGTGTCAGCTCAGCCAGTAGGCTAGCACAAAGTTCATATTTTGCCACACCAGGCCTAAGGCGGCCTTAGACTAGGCCGCCCCCCCAGTTCCAATCGGCTCCGTCCTCACCTGGGACCTGGCTGGTGGCTGGCTGTGGCTGCGCAGGGGCCACAGTCGGTCGGTCGGTCCGTGCTGCTGTCTGCTGGCTTGCGCAGGGCAGGGGCAGGGCCACAGTGTTGCCTGGTGAGTGGTGAGGTGACTGCCTGTGCCTGGAACTCTATAATCCATGAAAGATACACAGGTTAATATTGGTGAATTATATTACCTCAAAAAAAAATTACATTGCCTAATTGTAAAGCTTAAAATACTCCAATTATCTGTCTATAAATATATAGCAGGCTTACAGATAATTGGAGTCCTTAAGCTTTACAATTACAATCAAGCAGCAGCAGCAGTCACAGTGTCAGCCAGTAGGCTAGCACAAAGTTCATATTTTGCCACACCAGGCCTAAGGCGTGGCAAAATATGAACACTGTGCTACTGCCTGAGCTGAGAGTGACTGTCTGACAATGCCTTGCTGGCTGGCTAGTGGCTACTGCTGATTTTAATTGTAAAGTAAAGTAAGCTTAGTACTCTAATTACTCCAATTATTATCTGACTGTCAGTGTCACTAAGCCTATATTTAACTACAGTTAAAATTGGAGTCTAAGCAACAGACAGTTCCCCAGTCTTTTCAACTTGAACAACTGCTCATGAAGTATAAAAAAGGACCAGTGTATGTGTGTGTCACACCGACACCGTGTGACCAACTGCTGAGTGCTGACCACCTGAGCGCATTACGGTGCTGCCCGGTGCACCTCACCTCCTCCTGTCTGCTGGCAGGGCCACAGTGCTTCACTTGCTGCCTGGTTCGGTTCCACTCTGGCTAGGCCTCAGGCCTGAGGCCTTGGTCCGGACTCAGGTCCGTGGTGGAGCGGAGCCTCCGCGGGGGATGGGTCACTCGGGTCGGGTGTGATCGTCGGCGGGCTCACACGCTCTGCTGCTCACTGTGCTCAGTCAGTTGCCGAGTGAAGTCACGACGCGAGTGTCACACCTCACGCGGGTCTGACCGTCTCAGACTGCAGACGGCCGCGGGCGGGACCCGGGAGACTCCAGGGGGCGCGTCGCATGCGCCAAGTGAAGCCACTTCTGCCACTGTGATTGGGTGGGTGACTGTCTGTCAACTCATCATCATCATCACATGCATCGATGTCAAAAAAATTAATGATTGGTCGCCGGCAGGCATGTGACTCTCTCAGTGTGGGTGGCGCTGGCAGTGCCAGGCCAGCGCCACCCACACTGAGAGTCACATGCCCACCGGCGACCAATCATAATTTTTTTGCATGTGATGATGATTGATGATGACACAGTCAGTCACTGAGTCACGACACTCACCCACCCAATCACAACCGGTCCGTCAATGCCATCCCGCCGGCCCTGAGGTGTAAGTAACGAGGTAACGGAGCAAATGTAACGGCAACGGCGCTCTCGCTGGGGTAAAAGTAATCAGGTAGATTACTAGTTACCCCTTGCCGGGCAATCGTTACGTAACGGCGTTTATTTAAACGCCGTTACTTACAACACTGATTGTGACATACTGAAGCAGAGCATGATCCCTTTCCTTTGGAGACTGGGCCGCAGGGCAGTATTCCATCATGATAACGACACCCCAAACACACCTACAAGACGACCACTGCCTTGTTAAAGAAGCTGAAGGTAAAGCTGATAGACTGGCCAAGCATGTCTCCAGACCTAAACCCTATTGAGCATCTGTGGGGCATCCTCAAATGGAAGGTGGAGTATCACAAGATCTCTAACATCCACCATGATGATCTATGAGAGGAAGAGGACTCCAATAGCAACCTGTGAAGCTCTGGGGAACTCCATGCCCAGGGTTAAGGCAGTGCTGGAAAAAAAATGGTGCCCGCACAAAATATTGCCACTTTGGGCCCAATTTGGGCAATTTCATTCTCCGGCATCACCCTATGGACTCCTTCTGTTAATTGAGAGTTAGTAGAGGTTTCGTCTGTGTGCATTCGTGATTTTCATTTTCATGCTTTTTTTTTTTTTTTTTTTTTACTTTAGTCAATTCTTTTTTTTTTAACAGAAAAAACATAACTTTAGTCAATTTAAATGTAATCATTCATTAGAAAGTAGGGGAAAGGTCATGGACCCAGCAAGATAAAAATGTAAGTTGTAAAATGTAAGCTGATTGTGGACTTCCCCTGCTAGATATTTTTCCTTCATGCTATAAAACCAATTCTCAGAAAATAAGACAGATGTCATATATTAACAGAACTTATGACATACCACTGAATGTGGTTTTGTTTTTAAGAAATGTTACAAATACTCTTAACAACACTATCTACAAAGAATAAGGGATGAGAAAATCGCAAATTGTTTGTCAAGTCCTGTTTGAAATTCGCAAAACTCAAACTTTGCAGTGAATCTTATTGGAATTTTTAAAGTGGCCAATGCTGTTTTTAAATTCTGGCTATTTTCAAAGAAATAGGTAATCTATTGTGAAAAAAGATATGGGGAGCTGAGCACTGCCATGGAGAACATTTAGGCTGCATTCACATCTAGGCGACAAGTAACGCTGTGTACGCGGCTTTACTTGCCGCGATTCGATTCATTTTTTTTTTTTTTTACAAATTCTCTCCATTGATGTCTATGGCCGAACGCCAATGTCGCCTGAAAAAAAGGGTCCGGGAATTTTTTTCAGGCGGCAGGCGGCAGGCGTACGGCGTTTCAGAGATATGAACCATCTCTATAGACATCAATGGAAATTCGCCCCTCCAGCGGCACGAGCGTCGGGCGTTTGGTCGCCTAGATGTGAATGGAGCCTTAACATAACAATCTCAGACTGCAGACTGTCAACATAGCTGTCTGCTTGTACCTGCAGAAAGCTCAATGGACTACACGAGTGCTCACCAGTATCCTCACAGCTCACTGAGAACTACAAACCATCAGCTGCAATGGATGATGGTACGTGTAGGCATTCATTCACAGGAAACAGAATGAACTATGTGGTTGTGTGGGTGGAGCCCCGCATGGCCATGCTGTTTTTAAATTGTGACTGCAGGTGCAGGGGGATTGGGGGGAGAGGCTGCAATTGCTGGAATATGTTCCACCCTAAACACAGAAAATGTAACATTTTCCAAAGGTGAACTTTGCCTTTAAGGTAAGCAAACACTTTTCTGTTCTGCTCCCTTCATATTTCCTCTCTCTCCTTGCTGGACTCAGTGAGAGCAGCTGGAGTCATTGGCTCCTGCTGCTGTCAATCACAGTCTGTAAGGAGACAGCAGGGGGTGGAGCCAAGCCACACTGTGTGTTAATAGATGCAAACAGGCCAGCTCAGGATCAAGCCTGCACGAGTGTCCAGTAGGAGTAGCACCTCAGTGAGAGAAGTCAGCAGGAAAAGGTTCATATGCCTTTTCCTTGTTCCTTGCTTTAGGCATGTTGCCCCCCACCCCCCCCCCCCCCCTACCCCCCAATATGTTCCTGTTGCATCAGCCACAGCATCAGCAACCTCTAGTCACAAGAAGGGAAGTCTCCCAAGGGGTTTCAGGGGCTTAGGATATACCATGTCAAGGGGGGAAGAAGGTCATGAAACTACCCTAAGGAGGGTCAAGCATACTCTTGAACTCTCTGGAGTTGTTTGGTTGGGATATTTGTGGAAAATGTTTTTTAGAATTGTTATTGTTTTAAGAAAAATGAATACAAATTATTTGTTTGGAAAATTGCTGGCTTTGTAGTTATATCTGGTTCAGCAGGAACTGGCTGATATTCAAATCATATATGGGCAGGCTGAATGTACTCAAGTTGATTGATCAACTTTGGTACAGCCAACCAGCTGGATTTTACATGCGATTATCTCTAGACGCTGGTATAGTTGGTAATCACTGTCTTAACCCTGCCGGGCCAGATTGAAAATACAATGGCTCTGTGGGAGGGATTCCCACTGTCTGTGTTGATGGGAGAGTCGAGGTTTCAGAAAAAAAAAAATTGCTCCATGTATGGCCTACCTTATTCCAGTTCATGGAGCAAGCACCCTTCCAGGAGATTATGACCTGTGCTGTACCACAGTGTCAGGTACTCATCTGCAGGGGAGGGCTGGCAGCCTTAGGCCTGGGGGGCAAGTCCAGTCAAGTGGCCCATAGAGCGTGGAAAAGTGATGGATCGAGGTAAACAGTCTAAGATTTTTCATGATCACAAGAGTCCGCACAGAGGCCCCCCTTACATCAGAGTCCGCACAGAGGCCCCCCTTACTTTAGAGTCCGCACAGAGGCCCCCCTTACATCAGAGTCCGCACAGAGGCCCCCCTGACATCAGAGTCCGCACAGAGGCCCCCCTTACATCAGAGTCTGCACAGAGGGCCCCCCTTACATCAGAGTCCTCGTGTCTGTGCAGAGAGAGAAGGTGATGTCAGCACTGGTGTGCGCTGAGGCTGAGCTATGTGTGAGATGAGACATAGCTCAGCTCTGCAGCCATCTACCTCGGAGCTGACACAGGCACGGCTGCACAGTGGGAGGTGAGCAGCGGCCGTGACCTGTGATAACAGAGCTCCAGCAGGCATACTCCTGCTTTACAAAAACAGCATTTGCTAGTGGCGGCCGGTGGCTGTGCATAGCTTCACCAGCCCGGGGGGAGATTTCCACCCTGCCCCCCCTGCCAGCCCTCCCCTGCTCATCTGCTATTATTTGTTTGTAGCACATCCATAGTGCTGTTCAATTTTGAGTAGAAACACAAGTCACATGGTAAAATACTCATATTCGCACCAGTTTAGATTTAGGATAGTGGCACAGGTAGTTTTGTTTGTTTTTTACATTTACTATCATTGGAGTATTTTTTTATTCCTCACTGACAAACTACACGGGTCATTTTTTTTCCTTTCATTAACTAGCAATGTAAGGCACGTTGTGTTACATACTTCTGACCGATGTACCCTGTGCTGTAATTTCTGTAGCCCTGGTCCCTGCGCGCAATACGCTATATTGTATATTAAATACCTCTGCCCTCTACATACTGTTTGCTATGTACTTCTGGCCCCTGCACTTTATGTACTGTGTTACTGTGTTGTGTAGCTGATTGCTCTGTTGGATCCGCTCATTCTCTTCTCACAGCCCCACCAGTGCGTTCCCGGGTACCAGGCAGGAAGGCTGGGACTCCTGTGTTGTGTAAAGCTGCAGGTTTTCTCTGTTTTTCCTCTGCCACTGTAAAAAGAGATAGAGTTGGTTAAAGTGACGTGCATGGCAGAACAGAAAACCCATTTTATCAAGCAGCTCCTTTAGGGATACTGTAAGTGCTACAGTTGAATATTACAAATGTCAGCTATCTGTACCATATACAATTGTTGCAAAAAAGGGGTGCACTACCCCCACCTACGACTGCCCAAAACAGCAAACATCATTAGAGGGAAAATAAATATAAACAAGGCCATGGATATATCCAAAGAAAAATTCCAAGGTTACTTACCAACCAGCCTGTGGACAATCGAATCAACCTGTCTAACAGTATGCGTAAAAAACAAAGGTTTAGTCTGCACACATTTGCAAATACATGCACACTGAGCAGCTAGCAAATCGTACAATGGCTGCGAGGGTGTCATAGCTCAGCCTGACCATATTCATAATGTGCTAGTATGCAATGCATATCAGCACATAATGCTATTATTTACTTTGTATTAGGAGCACACTAAAAAACTATCTGATAATGATATTCAATTTGTAACCCATTATATCTATATGTACATAGAATGACTGCTAGTGTCACAATATGTATGCACATCTTTAGAGATGCACATTAAAGTGGATGTCACAATGTAGAGTATAAGATTTCCTATAATCTGTGCCCAGTCTTGCCACACAGAGTTAATCCAGATCTGAGTAATCCTCTTTCAATGTTCAGTAAAATGAACAGCCTTCCAGATGAAACTCTGCCTAAATAAAAAGTCAGTTTTCTCTCTTCTTGCTTTGAGTGACAGGTTATTTACATATCTAGCTTGGACATGTTTATTATATGTTATGTTATGTTTATCATAACATGAGGTATAAAAAGTGAGAAATCCACCCTCCCCCACATAACACATCCTGGTAATATACAATGAACTTTGGATCACCTCATGTTATGATAAACAAGTTCAAGCTAGATTTGTAAATAACCTGTTACTGAAGCAAAAACAGAGAAACAGACTTTATAATTTAGCAAGTTTTTATCTGGAATTCTGTTAATTTGCACTGAACATTACAAGAGGATTACTCAGTGCTGGATTAACTCTGTGTGGCAAGACTGGGCACAGATGATAGGAAATCTTATACTCTACATTGTGACATAAAAAAAAAATATTTTTTTTTTTGGGGTTTAAATACACACACTAAGGTCATTCTTGTGATTCTGCACAGCACTACCAATCGACAAGCAGAGCTTGCATGTGAAATTAGAAAACATGGCTGCTTACATAGACTGGTAAAATTAAAGTATACTTAAAAATAAGATTTTAAAAAGTTACCACAGAATTCTAAACACACATTGATAAGTTGCTACAATAAAGAAAAACGGAGATTAGCAATAGCAGCCTTCTTAAAAGGTTTTTAACTAAACACATTTTCATGCACTCGGAAATGGGTAAAAGTTTCCCTTGGGGCTTCTTTAGACACATGCATTGCAGTAATGCACATTTTACCTCTTTTTACCACCATAATGCAAGGTAATGCTAGGCACTTTTTATGGTGAATTGCGGTACCATATTTTTAGAATTCTACCTCAATGCACACCCCAGTAGATGCAGTTGCACTATTGCTGCAGTGTACCATAACACACATGCTGTGTGTTGTGGTGCTCTGTGTTAAAGCGATTATATAGTCCCATAGCAAATATTTTTTTGGGTCACCTGTAAGGCAAAAGGCATAATGAGCTAGTATGCACCACATACCAGCTCATTATGAAATACTTACCTTAGATCGAGGTGTAACTTACCTGGTCCACGCCGAGGTAGCTGACATGTTGCCTCGGCGTGTCTTCCGGGTATCGCGGCTCCAGGGCTGTGAGTGGCTGGAGCCACGATGTCATCATCCCCGCGCATGCCTGCTTGAGACTTCTTTCTGGCAAGGTCCGGCATCTGCTAAGCCTTAAGTTGAGAATCCCCTGTGCACATGCGCCTCTGCAGTCAGCGGCTCATTGCAAGGGTAACTGTAAAGGTTTAGGAGATTTTTTTTACCTACAGGTAAGCCTTATTATAGGCTTACCTGTAGGTAAAAGTCCAAAAATGTACTATACAACCACTTAGTAAAAGAAAAAATTTACCTTTTTTGTCTATTGTTGTGTGTTGGTTGCCCATTCACATGTTATGCCACGTACATACAGTCGGATTTTCCGACAGCAAATTTTCGATGTGAGCTTGTTGTCGGAAAATCCGAGCGTGTGTACGCTCCATCGGGCATTTGCGGTCGGAATTTCTGACAACAAATGTTTGAGAGCTGGTTCTCAAATTTTTCGACAACAAACGTTATTGTCGAAAATTCCAACCGTGTGTATACATTTCAAAGAACAAAAAACCTACGCATGTTCAGAATCAATTTGGCGCATGCTCGGAATCATTGAACTTTTTTCGGCTCGTCATAGTGTTTTACGTCACCGTGTTCTTGACGTTCGGAATTTCCAAAAACATTTGTGTGACTGCAAGACAAGATTGAGCCAACAAAAGAAAACGGAAAAAAAAATCCTCGGTTTTGTTGTTGGAATGCCCGATCGTGTGTACACGGGCATTAGAGTGTAAAATACATAACATAAAAGACTGCAAAAGTATTAATTTTATTTGCAACTCCTTTTATACCTTTTTTGCACATATAAATAATTGTACTTATTTCTCCTTCTATTAATGCAATGTAATATAAATAACTTATGCTGCATATCATTTTTTTTTCTAGCTAATACAGATAACACTAGAATAAGCAGAATGACTGGAATAGTAGCTGGCATATAAGCAGCTACCCTCTGATAAGTAACGCAACACTGCAGAATGTGGTAAGACAGGAAGTATTGTTACTATATTAATGGAAAGCTTAGCCTACACTACCTCTTCTTTTCATAGAAAAGTGGTGGGGAGGAAACTGTGTTATAATATTGCTGAAACTACAAAAAAACATTTATCTTCAGTTCAAATCTGAAGTACAGCTGAAAATGGTCTAATGTTAGAGAAGATATTAAAATATCAGAATATTTGGTCTAACTATAGGTATGGCTATGGGTCAGGAGATTTCAGAGTAACAATTTATGCAAGGTCTGATATCTGACTATAGCCTTTTTTGTGAGTCACATCCTTGGGACCTATTGCAGCAGCACCTAAGAAGTGAAAAGCTTGTTTCGCCATACAATGGAAAGAAAATAAATAAGAAAAGCAATTAGTAACAGGTTTTCTAATGTTTCGCAAAGTCCCTATAAAGGATACTTACAGTAAAGATAACTTAGGGCATTAAAAAAATACAAGTGTTTAACCACTTAAGGACCGCCGCATGTACAATTACGTCGGCAGAATGGCACCGACAGGCACATCAACGTATATATACGTTGGTGCCTTGGGGGGGATCGAGGGTCCGATCGGACCCCCCCGTACATGCGGCGGTCCGCGCGGCTGCAGGAGCGATCCGACAAGAGGGGGCGGCTATTAGTTTTTTGTCCGCCCCCCCTCCGGATCGCTCTCAGCCAATGCGCGCGCGCCGGCCGCCCGCCCTGTCACTTCCTCCTCCTGTGTAAACACAGGAAGGGGAGCGATGTGATCTCTCCCTCGGCGGTTTTTTCAAACACCGTTGAGGAGAGATCACCACACAGTAAGTCCTGCACCAACACTACACTGCACACAGGCACATTTAACCCCCCCGATCGCCCCCCCCCCCCCTCCCCCTGTCACAGTGTCACTGAATGCAGTAATCATACATGTATGATTGCTGTATTTAGTGTCAGTGTGACAGGCAGTGTAAAAGTCAGTTAGTGTTAGGTTCAGGGTAGCCCTGTACCCCCCCCCCTAATAAAGTTTTTAACCCCTTGATCACTGCCCTAGTAAACCCTTTCACTCCCTATTGCCAGCGTCACTAAGCGATCATTTTTCTGATCGCTGTATTAGTGTCGCTGTTCCCGCTAGGTATCTAATTTTTTTAATTGCGATTTTTTTTTTACTAAAGACATGTGGCTAAATAAATTTTGGCCTAATCTTTTAGTTTATTGATCTTTCTTACAACAAAAAGTAAAAATTATTGATTTTTTTTCAAAAATGTCGCTCTATTTTTGTATATAGCGCAAAAAATAAAAATCGCAGAGGCGATCAAATACCACCAAAAGAAAGCTCTATTTGTGGGAAGAAAAGGACGCACATTTTGTTTGGGAGCCACGTCGCACGACCGCGCAATTGTCTGTTAAAGCGACGCAGTGCCGAATCAAAAAACCCCGTTGGTCATTTGGCAGCATATTGGTCCGGGTCTTAAGTGGTTAAACAGTTATACATTCTGTTCCCTAAAAAGCCACCCTGCACCATGCAGGCGCTCTACTATATTAGGCAAATATTGTTTACATGCCAGGGTAAGTACATCTCCTACTGTACCTCTGCCATTGTGGATGTAAGTACCGTATTTATCGGCGTATACCGCGCACTTTTTTCTCCTTAAAATAAGGGGGAAATCGTAGGTGCGCGATATACACCGATACCCGATTCCGTGCTCAGTTTGAACTGAGCTGGCGACATACTGTATACCGAGTGCAGTACACTCGGTATATTTGGCCAGGCTCGGCTTCGCTCGTGCTCACGCATAAACGTCACAGAGCCGTGAGCACGAGCGAAGCGGAGCCTGGCTGAATGTACCCGAGTGTACTGCACTCGGTATTTGAGGGCGGAGATGTTCAAACTGAGCGCGGGAAGCGGGGATTCGACTCGAGACAGCGCTGGAGAAGCCAGGAGGACACCACTGGAGCCGAAGACGGACGCCGGACCGGATGATGGGCGCCGATGGACGCCGCGCAAGACACCAAAACTGTAAGTACTAAAAGTACTAAAATGTTTTTTTTTTACAGGTCCACATTAGGGGTGCGGACTATATGCCGGAGCGTGTAATACCCCGATAAGTACGGTACTTTAGGTGTCATTGACCCTAGTACTATGTTCGTGTTTTCACCACCTTTTACTCCTGGCCATTTTGAGAGAAAAAAAAAACTGGGGTTGTGTGTTTTTTGATTAGTTTGTGAGAGAAGGAGGCTAAGATACAACCGTAGCACCAGGGTCTATAGACCTGTATTGATTACATGTTTGTAGGCTAGAAGAATAGAATGGATGTACTGTGTATGTGTGTATATATGTGTAGCGCCCTGCTCCTTATGACCACCGGCGCTATGTTTAAATTTAGTGTATGTCTCAGCTGGTAGTTGGCTCAGACTTTGAGATAATTAAGGCTAAAGCCTCTGTTCCGGCTATGGCTGTGCTTGAGGGAACTCCCACTGTTGCCTGTAGGTGGCGTTACCACCCCAGGCCAATGTTGGAATACAAGCAGGCCAGAGACTATTGGGTGCTTTCCCCCGGTAACAGCCCAGTGGGAGTAGTCTTCCCGCCTGGGAAGGGTGAAGGGTACTTTAGGGACAGACACAATTTTTTGGGGGTTTTTGCCTTTGTGGCCCTCCTGGCTCAAGGTATGTGATGATTAATTTTTAGCCGCAGGGCCACGTTGGCCCGAGGCTGCATCCTTGCCACGCAGGCCCAGTTGTGCTGACTGGGGCCTGTACTTTGGAGGTGATCCTGGGAGGAAGCCACTCAATGGAGGAAACCTGGGGAGGACCTGTCCTGGAGAGGACCAAGCAGAAGGCTGGTATCTCAGGGAAGGCCTTGTGAGTTTATTGGAGGATGCACCGAAGCCTATGTTACTTTACAGTGTGCCAGGTCGGCTTAAAGGTTCTAAACTGTAAGGCTGAATATCTGAATGTTAAAATCCTGTGGCAGAGGATCATTGTACAGTTCAACCTCATTGCACTAGAGTCTGTGGCAGAGACTGTTAGTCTTTCTTTTTGTTCGTGCATTCCCCGGCTGCTAGGCTGGTGAGAGGGGCCTATCCGGGTAAGCAATACCCACTCGAAGGAAAGTGGTGAGTGTGTGATGTGATTTTTGAAGATTAAAAGCTCCCCAGTGATCTGCATTGAGTGCCTGAACCCTTTCCCTGACCCTCTGTCAGAAACACAAGTACTTACCAAGGCCTAGATGCTGAGGACGGCTCACCTTTACGACCAAGCGCACCTGCCCCCTGGAATTTGACAGGACAGGAGGCAAGAGGCACCAGGGACGGTACCGTGGTGCAGTTCGGGGTTAGGTAGATGGGGATGCAGGTACTGGAGGTCATCCGGTTGTTGAGATGTAGGCTGCAGGTGCTGGAGGGTCACCAAGCAGATGAAAGTGGTAAAAGTCCCAGGGCACAGTTCAGAAGCCAACAGACTAATGATAGCAGAATCCGGGTTACAGGTTGTTGGTAAAAAGTCCGGGTTCAGGGTTTTAGAGCT